>PJEN01009793.1:0-75850 GCA_004024605.1 Pteronura brasiliensis | reverse complement strand
CTATTACAAAGCTGTCATCATCAAGACAGCATGGTACTGGCACAAAAACAGACACATAGATCAATGGAACAGAATAGAGAGCCCAGAAATAGACCCTCAACTCTATGGTCAACTAATCTTTGACAAAGCAGGAAAGAATGTCCAATGGAAAAAAGACAGCCTCTTCAATAAATGGTGTTGGGAAAATTGGACAGCCATAGCAGCAACCTCCTCGACTTCAGCCGCAGCAACATCTTCCTAGGAACATCGCCAAAGGCAAGGGAAGCAAGGGCAAAAATGAACTATTGGGATTTCATCAAGATCAAAAGCTTTTGCACAGTAAAGGAAACAGTTAACAAAACCAAAAGACAACTGACAGAATGGGAGAAGATATTTGCAAACGACATATCAGATAAAGGGCTAGTGTCCAAAATCTCTAAAGAACTTAGCAAACTCAACACCCAAAGAACAAGTGATCCAATCAAGAAATGTGCAGAAGACATGAACAGACATTTCTGCAAAGAAGACATCCAGATGGCCAACAGACACATGAAAAAGTGCTCCACATCACTCGGCATCAGGGAAATACAAATCAAAACCAGAATGAGATATCACCTCATACCAGTCAGAATTGCTAAAATTAACAAGTCAGGAAATGACAGATGCTGGTGAGGATGTGGAGTAAGGGGAACTCTCCTACACTCTTGGTGGGAATACAAGCTGGTGCAACCACTCTGGAAAACAGCATGGAGGTTCCTCAAAATGTTGAAAATAGAACTACCCTATGACCTAGCAATTGCACTACTGGGTATTTACCCTAAAGATACAAACGTAGTGATCCAAAGGGGCACGTGCACCCAAATGTTTATAGCAGCAATGTCTACAATAGCCAAACTATGGAACGAACCTAGATGTCCATCAACAGATGAATGGATAAAGAAGAAGTGGTATATATACAGAATGGAATACTATGCAGCCATCAAAAGAAATGAAATCTTGCCATTTGCGATGACGTGGATGGAACTAGAGGGTATCATGCTTAGCGAAATAAGTCAATCAGAGAAAGATAACTATCATATGATCTCCCTGATATGAGGAAGTGGAGATGCAACATGGGGGGTTAAGGGGTAAGAGAAGAATAAATGAAACAGATGGGAGTGGGAGGGAGACAAACCATATTCACAAAACAAACTGAGGGTTGCTGGGGGGGAGGTGGTTGGGAGAGGGAAGTGGGGTTATGGACATTGGGGAGGGCATGTGCTATGGTGAGTGCTGTGAAGTGTATAAATCTGGCGATTCACAGACCTGTACCCCTGGGGATAAAAATATATTATATGTTTATAAAAAATAAAAAAATAATAATAAAATAATAAAATTAAATTAAATTTAAAAAAAGGAAACAATTCCATTTTAGGGAACATCAACATGGACAAAATATTTAGGAGGAGGTGAAATCAAAGTATACGTCTTGTACACCAAAAATTACAAAACATTGCTGAAAGAAAGTGAGGGAAACCTAAATAAATCTGAGGACACCTCATGGTGATAAAAAGACATACTATCGATAAGGTGGCAACAGTAACAAAGCAATGTGGAAATTCAATATGCTCCCAAGAAATTTCACAAAGGCCTTTGGGAAGAAATGCACAAGCTAATCATAACAGTCATATGGAATTTTAAGGGACCACAAGTTGGCCAAAACCACCTTGAAAAAGAAAATCAAAGGTGAAAAGTCATACTTCCAAAGTTTAAATCTTAATACTAAGCAACAGTAAATAAAACATTGTGATACTGTTGTAAAGGTGTGCATACAACCTGAAACAAATAATACATTATATGTTAATTAATTGGTTTTAAATTTACAAAAAAATTTTAAATAAACATTTTTTTAAAAATGATGCATACAGATCAGTGGGATTTAACTGACAGCCCAGAAATAAGCCCCTTTATCTATGCTCCACTGAAATTTGACAAGGGTGGACAACATTATACTGGGGAAACAGAATTGTCTTTTCAACAAAGGGTGCTAGACAATTGGCTATCCATGTACAGAGGAATAGAACTGGACCCTTACCTCACACCACATATACCCATTAATTCAAAATAAGTTAAAGGCTTAAATGTAAGAGGTAAAATTATAAACCCTAGAAGAAACAAATGGGGATAAATCTTTATAACCTTGGACTTAGCAATGCTTTTAGATTTGACACCAAAGCATAAGAAGGGAAAGAAAAATAGATAAAATAATATCCTCAAAATTAAATATCTGTCCCGGGTTCCTGGGTGGCTCAGTTGGTTAACTATCCAACTCCTAATTTTGGTTCACATCATGATCTCAAGGTCATGAGACTGAGTCCCACATCAGGCTCCACATTGAGTGTGGGGCCTGCTTAAGATTCTCTTTCCTTCTCCCTCTGCCCTTATCCACATGCATACTCTCTCTCACTCACTCTTAGAAAAAGAAATGTAAAAAATTTAAGAATATTTGTACATCAGAAGGTACTATCCAGGAAGTGTAAAGACAGCCCCCAGAATGGAAGGAAATATTTGTACATTATTGATCTAATAAGTGTCTGTTGCCCAGAATGTGTAAAGAGCTTTTACAACTCAACAAAAAGACAACCCCATTTTTAAAATGGACAAAGGACTTGGATAGACCCTTCTCCAGAGAAAGCATACAAATGGTGAAAAGCACATGAATAGATGTTAAACATCATTAGTCTTTATGGAAATGAAGCTTTAAACCAGTTAGATGTCCCTTTACATAAGCAGAATCACTATGATCAAGAAAACGAAAAATAACAAAAGGATGTTGAGAGACTGAAACCCTTAAACCTCACTTGTGAAAAATGGTGCAGTCTACATATAAAATAGTTCTGCATTTACTCAAATAGATCCAAGCAGAGTTACCATAGGGTTCAATAATGTACTCCTAGATATATACCCCCAAAATTGAAAACACTGGCTCAAACCAACAAAAATGTACAGGAATATTCATAGCAGCTGTGTTCACAATAGGCAAAACCCAGAAATGTCCATCCATGGGGAAATGGATGTTCTTTTGCAAATGACATATGCAAATGTCCATCCATGGGGAAAAGAATGAACAAAATGAGGTAGATCCATAAATGGTTATCTTGTTCTGCCCTATGAAAGAATGTAGTAAAATGGTTCATTTGTGGGGAACAAATATGGTGGTTCCTTAAAATATTAAACACAGAATTCTACTGCAGCCTATATGCCCCCCAAAACTGAAAGTAGAAGGACCTATATTCAGAGTAGCATTTCTCACAACAGCCAAAAGGTGGAGCCACCCAAGTGTCTACTGACAGATGAATGGATAAAAAAAAATGTGGTTTATATACCATGGAACATGATTCAGCCTTAAAAACGAAGGGAGTTCTGACACACGCTACAACATGGGTTGAACATGGAAGTCATTACGCTGAGTGAAATAAACCAGTCATGGAAGGACAGATACTGTATGATCCCACTTGGATGAAGTGTCTGGGACACAAAGCTGAGTGTGGCTGCAGGGGGCCAAGGGGAAAGGACAATGGTGAGTTGGTGTTTAATGCATACAGGCTCCCTCGGGGAGAATGCGAAATTCTGGAGAATGATGTACAACTGTGGACTCTCAGCTAAGGCCAGAGAATTGTGTACCTGAAATGCTTTAAGGGGTCAATGTTCTTATGTTCAGTCACTGTGAAAAAGTGAATGAATGACTGATGCATGTCACAATGTGGATGGATGTTCTGTCCACAGAAAACAACCCCAGTGACATAAGCCATACAGAAATACCACTCAGATGGGAAACTTCTGTGCTCCTTAAGTCCATCAAGGTTGCCCAAATGAGGGAAAGTCCCGGAAGAAATTCCAGAAGAAGAAAACTGGATCTGAATGAAGAAGACATTTTAGACCATCGTGCAGGTGGTGACAGCTAAAGTGGGCCTGTGGTCTGGGTTCAAATGTGGGAACCTTCGTGATTTCCTTACTTGGTGTTACGTGGTGGTTCCGCGGGACTCTGTCCCTGTTTGGGGTAAAATGCACTGAAGTAGCCTGTGTGAAGTGGCAAATGTGGTAAAGAAATGACAGCTGGGGAGTCTGAGTGTGAAGATAAAGCATATTTGTGCTGCTGTGACAAGTTATTGCAGATTTAAAATCACTGCAGAGTAAATGACTCTTCCAAACATCCACATTAGCACCACATCGCAGAAGCAGAGAGGACATCAGACTTCGGGATGGAGGCCAAGCCCTCCCTGACCCAGTTCACCCACTGTGGAGAGGCCACTCACCCTTGGAGGAGGCCACATGTTAGCAAGAGACTCGTGGGAGGATTAAATCGGGTGCCCCCATGTCTTGGGTGAAGTAGAAGCGGTAAGATTCGGAATTCCAATTCTCCACAACACTCCACCACAACCTGGTTAGAACTGTGAAAAAGCATGAAAGGAAGCCTCCATAAAGTGGACTGGGGATACCAGAAGGGGAGGCTGGAAGGGGGCATCTGGTGCTCAGTGCCCATTACAGACCCCACATTACAATCCCCCATGGGAGAGACTCATCTGTTCCAGGCCCCACAGGGGCAGCTGGAGGGTTCATCTCCTACAAGAAATCTACCATCCCCACAGCTCTGCTGGTGAGAATCCTCCATCTCCCAAACCCCTGCCTTTCTCCAGGGGACTTTCCTTCCAAGCAACCCTCCCAACTTCTTCTTCCTCCAGGAAATAATGTTCCTCTCCTTTGTTTCTTGCACTTGCCTGTGATGTGCCCATAGCTTGGTCATTGCAGATTGCCATTCTCTGCTATTCCCAACTAAACCCATTCTGCTGGTCGAATAACTGGCAGTTTGAGCTTAAGGCAAACAGAACTAATAAATTCAAGAAACTTGCAATGAACAAAATCAATATACACAAATCAATTACATTTCTATGTGCTCCGAAGGAACTATCAGAAAGAGACTACAGAGAACAATCTCATTTACTACTGCATCCAAAAGAACAAGATACTTAGAAGTCTCCTGAACCAAGGGGGTGACAGACCTGTCCTCTGACAGCTGTGGGACACTGATGACAGACAGGGAGGGATGGATGAATGGATAAAAAAAGAGACAGGAAGATACTCTGTGCTCAAGGAAGAACCGACACTGGGAAAATACCTCCTCTCCCCAAAGCTGTCTACACAGTCTGAGCTGTCGCTTCCGAAATTCCAGACTCTGGACCAACCCTGACGTGGGTGTGGACATGGGAAGCACCCTGCAGGGCTGAGGCAGGGGGAGCACCAGCTCCGAGGTGGGAGGCTGCTCCCTGACTACAGATTGTCTCAGGAGCCCCAGGAACCGAATCCACATGCGCACAAACACAGATGCAGGGCCCAGGGTGCACATCCGAGCCCAGAAAGGGGGGACCCCACAACACCACAAACAGCACTACAGGAGGCCACCTCACCACACACAAAACCACGGAAGCCCCAGTGTCTACACAGCATGCCCTTCTTCCGTGGGGTACTGAGACCACGCACCCCCTTGCCAGTCCCCACTCAGGCGGCTTCTCCTCACCTCCTCCAGCAGCAGGTCCTGAGGGGGCAAGACTGCTGTCAGTGTGGACACAGCCCCACTTCTTCCACAGTGGGTCCTGTCAGTGTGGATGTGGAACCACATCTTCCCAGCTTGTCCTATCAGCGTGGGACTGGCCACATGTCCTCCAGAAGTCTCCAGAGCAGCTCCCAAATAGGCCTGACTCCTGTCCTAGCTGTGGCTGCACAGGCCAGGCTCAGGGTGGGAGCTGGCATCCTGCACCCTCTGCAGGCAGTGGAGGGCAGTGCAGGACTAGGGGAGCTCACCCTTCAATGGAAGCACCTGCTCCCTCCCGGGGTCCAGCTGGAGCCATTTCAATCTGGAAATTCAAGCTGCATGGATCCCAGCATTCCCCAACTTCTCCAGAAATAGCTAAGAAACAATGAATTGGAAATGATATGGAATGACAACAGTCCCTGACCCAAACGGTGGCAATGAACATGACCCTGGCCCTGACACAGACCCACACGCTGATCTGAACTTGCTCTCAATCCTGGCCCTGACCCCAATCCAAGACCCTAGCCCTAGCCTGCAGTCCAAACAGTGTTCACAAGAATCAAAAAGTAGAAACTGCAAATATCCATCAGTGGTGAATGCATAAACAAAGTGTGGTGAGGGTGTCAACTGGGTTCAGGTTTAGGTTTCATCCAGAGTTCTAGATCAGGCTTTGGGGATAGCGTCAGGGTGAGGATTTAGAATGAGGGACAAGGGAACAGCTAGAGTTTAGGGCTTTAGGTTTATGATTTAGGGTTTAAGATTCAGGGCTTCTGGGTTAAAGTTCAAGGACAAATTTGGGGTTTGTGCTCATGCTGGGATTTGGGTTCAGGGTTCATGGCTCAGAGTTCTGGTTTAGGGTTTGGGTTTGTGGTTCAGGGCTTGGGTCCAGGGCTCAGGTTCAGAGTTTAGGCTTCGGGTTCAATTTCACGTTTTGGATTCAGAGTTCCAGTTTGGGCTTTAAGGCCAGGTTATGTTTCACCGTTAAAGTTAGGGGTTAGGGGGCGCCTGGGTGGCTCAGTGGGTTAAAGCCTCTGCCTTCGGCTCGGGTCATGATCCCAGGGTCCTGGGATCAAGCCCCGAGTCAGGCTCTCTGCTCAGCGAGGAACCTGCTTCCCTTCCTCTCTCTCTGCCTGCCTTTCTGCCTACTTGTGATCCCTGTCTGTCAAATAAATAAATAAAATTAAAAAAAAAAAGTTAGGGGTTAGGTTAGGTTTAGAGATGACACATTTTTTTCAGTTGTCATCATGGATACAAAATTCCTATCTGAACTTTCTAAATCTGAAATGTATTTCATCTGGGTGTCAGGACCTCATTTAGAATTTAAGATCTCAGTAACTCCCTACCAACAGCATTCTGATCCCAGGGTGTCCCAGTCACCGAGAATTTGCTTTTGTCTTGGCTCAAACATACCCTTGGCAGAGAAGGGTGAGCGGCTGCCAAAGTTGGGATGATTTCACAATGGTAGAGGTGTGAACCCAAATATTGTGGAACTGCTCATGGAAAATGAAATAGGTGACACATAATTGGTCAACTCCTGATTCTTCCACAAAGGCCAAGTCTCCAATAGAATCTGATAATGTTCCCTAGGAAGGCCTATGGTACTCATTACCAATACTTAAAGAAGGCTCCCTCCTGTCCTTTAAACTAAGAATCACAGCAGGATACATCCTACTTTGTGTCAAAAATAAAATTTTATTATTTGGCTGTTTCAGTGTACAATTTGTGGAAGCACTGACAATATTTTCCTTTCTCGAATCCTCATCAACATACGAGTAAAATGCAGGCAATGTTCTAATGCACTGCTCATTGGAATACCAAGTACAAGGAGGACTATCAGAAGCAATAAAAAGATATTGAATATGAAACTCAGAAAAAGAACCCTTGATGGGCACTTAATGAAGATCCCTGGCCATAAGATCTAATGTCTCATCCTATGGAATTCACCCATATAAATCATCAATAACAATAGCCTGTTGACCACTGTAACTACCTCACCATTGGCCTCTGGGCTTGTAATACACACTCCAACCACTAGAGAAACACTTCTCAGCAGCAGAACTGGACTTGCCCACTTTCGGTGGACCAACTCTTACAGTGAAGCCGAAAAATCCCACCCCTTGGAAATCCCAGCCCTCAGGACACAGTCACAGAAACCACACCCAGAACTCAATAAAGGATAGACATCTCATGAAGTGGATGCTACAGATCACCACCACTCCCACGAAGTAGCTCTACAGTGGACTCCAGGTCTGTCCCCTGCCCGGGATCACACAGGGCACCGCATTCTTCCAAGACTCCATCCTCAGAACAAAACCGTGTCCTCATCAGTCCTATGTGTAGGCTCACAGTGAGCCCTGTGAAAGTGAAACACCGTCTTGAGACACTCAGCCTCTCATGTCTATCCTAGCAGATGGAGGGTGCTCCTCTCCCCAACTTCCATACCAACTAGAGAATGCTCGGAACAAGTCTTGCCATACTCCATGCAAAAGGCATGTTTTCCATCTACAAAATAATGGATGTGGAAACACCAGGATTCCTCACACTTTCTTGAACCTAGATAAGCTTGAGCTACAGCTTGGCCAGAGCTAATGTCCCCAACCCTCTACACACACACACACACACACACACACACACCCTTCTCTTGTGGACTCCAGATGAGTTTCCACCCATCTTGTTCATTCTCAGCCATTGTCTCTGCAGAGTAGTACAGCAGTACGGAGGTGCTGGGACTGAGGTGCTAAGTACTAAGACAGCACCTTTAACCACTTACTATCATAAATTAATATTAGTTTTATTAACAGATGTATCACAGAAGATCTTGCCACCATGGCCATTAGAAAAGGCATTACAACAGAGATTCTAAAAACCTGTGTCAATCTCTACGTCTCTACTTCCTGGCTCCAGGAATTGGCTCATAAATGGGCATGTGACCTGGTCCCAGCCAATAAGGAGAGATGAAGTTTAAGTCTCAGCCTATAGACCTATAGACCTCTAGTCAGCCCCAGGCCAGGGGCTTATCCATCACGACTGCACAAGTGGCCTAGGCCAGGCTAGTGCCAGTGTCACAGAGGGCCCAGGAAGCCAGGTGCTCCATACCATTGCTGAGGGCTGAATCAGACTTGTCCTGAAGCCCACACATGCTAGATCCTCTGCTAACTCATGAGAACCCCAAATGTGCTCATGGTCTTGGCCTGAACAAGATGAGCATCATCAAGATAGACTTGTAGGCTATGGGGACAGACTCAGCCAAACAATACCTACATGGAATTCAGCCACAGACAAACGTGTTGTGGGAAGCTCGAGGCTGACAGAGAAATGGGGGGTGGGATGGAATTCCTGAGGCCTTCATTGTTGGCCAATCTCACTATCATCTTTTTTTCCTTTCAAGTGCAGGGGCTGGGGTCAGGCAGGGTGGATCCCAGTGTCTTTCCACTCTGCCACTGGAAAAGAAGAGCCCTCTCCTCCATCATCCATCGTGTTGCAGATCTGGGGTGTGGGAAACTACCACCATGGGCCAAATGGAGCTCCTCCCGTATTCTCTCAATCAAGTGTGTCTGGAACATTAGTTATGGATGGCCTGTGGCTGCTTTCAAGCCACAAAGCAAGAGTGCAGTCATTGCCAGAGACACCACATGGACTATAACACCTAACAGAAAATCTTTACAGAAGACTTCCCAGAAAAGTCTATGCCGATCCTTGGTCTCAAAGATCCTAGGATTATGTCCCTTCTTTGAATAGAATGTATCACCTTCCACGTCAAATCTAATTTCTTCACCCCCAGAGGCAAGGACTTCCATCCTTTTAGCCAGAACTCTATCTCCATCCTCCTCTCTTGACACCTTGAATGTCATGGCTACAGGTCTGCCACCCAACGGGAATTCACTGTCATTTCCATGGTAGTGATGCTCAGAAACAGAGGTGTAAGTGTGAATTTGTGAGAGTTAGCGTGTGTTTCCTCTTCGGTAGCCACTGGATGCAAGGAGGCTACAATACAGTAGTGCGCTTTCTGCCCCACAGGAATGGCCACACAATGTGGGTGCATAGTGATCTCAGACGGAAGCCACCTTCATAGAACAAACTTCATCTGAGAGGACTCCCAAGTCCCTGGTCCTGGACAATAGGTTCCACTGAGGCTGGGGGCACACAGAAGGACAGAGACTCCCTCTGCCCATCAGGGTTTTGAAGGGCGTCTGCTGTTCCAGGGCAAAAGATCCTGAAACTGCTCATCCACCTGCCATCCAGCCAGGTATCTGTGAGATCTACTTCAAGGAGAAGGGACAGCCCAAGAGACAACAAATGACAGACTTGTGTGACAAGTGGCATGACAGAGGACACTCAAGAGGACTGGGAGTGTGCAGGTTTGGCCAGATTGGGGGGACAGGGGGACCAGGGGTGCTCCAGGAGGATGTCATGGCTGTGCCCTTCTATGGCTACACATGTCCGTGTGACTGGGCATTGGCCAGACCGGAAATGACAGCGTGGGGGAGGGGCGGTGTCCCTAAACTGCCTTCCAGGAGGCAAAAATTCAGTAATGAGATTTCTTTCAGTACAATTTCATGTCGCATGCATCCGTGAGTCCCTAAAGCTGATTGTGTAGAACCTGACGTATGATGTAGTGGGCTATTGCTTTCAAACCCGAGGTGCCAGGGGCAGAGCACAGTCTGTCTTTCTTTTGGCTGTTTTCAGAATAGGCTGTCTTTCCCGCCTTCATTTCTGACCCCAGGACAGGGAACAAAGACAATACAGATGTACACTTCGAAATTTCAACAGAAATCTGCAAAGCCAGGTTCTCCCAGGAGCTAAGAGTTCAGGACTGGGGGACAGAAAGGGGAGGCTGATAGCAAGGAACCAAAGGAACATGTCATCATGTGCATGGGAGCTGGCCCACTTCTCTACTGGTCAGAAGCAAGCCATGCCTGACAGGAGTCCCACCTGCATCTGGTCCATCTGTTTGCTTCCCTTGAGCAGAGCAGAGGATGGGCTGATCTGGTGATCAGTGGTGATGACTAGCTGGCCACAGTTGCTACTGGCCAAGTCCCTAGAGGACCATCCCCTTGTCCTCCGCTAAGATGAAACCATCATTATGTGTAGGGACCTATTTCCGGAGATAGGTCATATGCTCGGTGCTTTGGTGACTATATCCTCTTCCATTGTACTTTTTCCAAAACCCCTTAGCAGGTAAGATTGACCTGCCGAGAGCTGTCCCAAGTTAATGTATGTAAGTTGACCCTGACCCTAACACTAATATCTAGTTAAGAGATAATCCATTTGGAAAACTGCTCATAAATGAGAGGATGGATTTCAGGAGCCAAGGAATTCAGGGACCAACCTTCTTCTGTCCTGTTCTCCCTTGAATCCAGTAAATCAGAAAACAGTCGGCCACATGCTATCTGGAGAGTGGCCACACGGAGGCAGCAGTGAGGAAACAGTGCCCCAAACCCCACTGCAAATCCCATTCTTCCTTCATCGTCAAACCTTGGGCATTCAGTGTTTACAGATCCTGGGAGAGATGATGAAAAGTGTGATTTTGTTGAATTTTTTGAAAACCAAACTAATTCTTTCAACCTGTTAAGAATAGAAGACATTTTCTGAAATCTCACGCTTGGAGAGTACGTGAAGGCCCAGGGGCCTGGGAAAGGGCAATGACTATGAAAGCTATCAGGGTCTGCTTAGGAAACAAGGATGGCTTCTTTTGCCCTTCTTTGCAGGAAGAATTTGTGTCAACTAACAACCCTGAATCCACACAAAATAGTGCAGCTCAGAGGAAAACAAGGAAAAATCAACAGCCTCCAGCAGCGGAGAAAGAGCCACGCCTAGGAACCAAGAAGACAGACCAGTAAGCCTCTGCTCAGGCCCATTGGCATTTCTGTGGAGCCTTTGGAGCTGAATGGGCCCCAGTGCCCCCAGGGGTCCTGGGTCAGGCCCAGTTCACACCCTGACGCTGCCCTGTTGGAACCCGTGGCCAGCCTCCTGGTCCCTTCCTCCATGAGACACACCCTACTCCCTGATGACTGAAGCCTGCTTCTTGGAACTCCCATTCTCCTTTCTGACCCCATCTTTCACTTTTTCCATCACTGCCATCATAGAGAGTCCGTTGAACTACTTACTATTCTGTCGTAGAAATGTTTTTGTCATGTTTGCTGGGAAACGATACCTTGCACCATCTATCCTGATATAGAATTCCTTGTCACACTGCATGACTTCACTGTGGACTCTGAGTGCCCTAACAGTGTCCCATGGTGCTAGTGTCCCAGGCAACGTCCTCCCTAAGCCGGATGAGCAGTGTGGTGAAAGCTTGAGCCAGGCACTGCTATTTATGTGCAGGTAAGACAGCTCAGCCGACACCTTGATTTGGGTTCAGAACTGTTCATGGTCCCTGGGCCACGTCAGATGGCCTTGGGGCACACCCTGCAGACACTGTCTAGTCCAGTGTTGCCCTGGGGAATATCCATTCAACTGCCATTGTGTTCAATGAGGGAACTCCAGAGGACTGGTGATGATGGGAGTCAGAACTCCTGAGATGGAATCCATCTTGGAGACTGTCCAGAACTTATAAACATTTCAAAATAGAGCTACCCTATGTCCCAGCAATCCCACTACTAGGTATTACCCCAAACATATAGATTGAGTGAAATATAGTGGCACCTGCCCCCCATTGTTCAGACATGGGGGTAGTGGGACTGGAAATCCTGCAAGATCACCTTCAAACGCCAACCAAGTCTTTCTTCTACTCAGTCCTCTATGGAGCCAACCTCTGCACTGGCAGTGTGCCTACCATGCCCCTAGACCCTATCCCTATGCCTGGGTTTGGTTCTCAGGCTTCCTTCCCCAGAGGCCTGGCACTGAAGCCCTCCTGATAGGGGACCCCTAAGCCACACCCAAGGAGTTTGCCAGCCACCCAGGCAGAAACCATGCCCTTTGGAGCTGCAAAGAACCCTTAGAGCAGGAAAAAATTTCATGTACCCCAGAGGCCACTTCCATACTCGGAGGCCTCCTGGGCCACAATCCTGGATTTGACACCCCATTGAACCACACTCTCCAATCACACTCTCCAATCAGACCCCCAGATAGGGCCTGCCATGCACTGAGCCCCAAACCCTGACTCTACTTTAGGTTGTCAGTCTCCCATCCCCAGAGGTTTGGCCCCCAATCCCTCCAAATTGGGGACCGCTGAGCCACACCCCAGGACTCCACCTGCCACCCAGAAGACCGTGCCATTGGGACCTGCACAAAACCCTCAGACTGGAAGAAACCTGCATGCACCCCTCAGGTCACCCCACCTTCTGCACCACCCTGAGCTACAAACCCAGAGCCCGAGGCCCAGCCTCTCCTCGTCCCTTAACTCGGACTCCGGGGAGCTCACCTTCCGATGGCCAACAGGGAAGCCGCCTGGACCAGGACCATGGTCCTATATGTCCCCAAGGTTCACCTAGCAAGAAAGTGCTCCCAACACATGGTGGGCACGTGGCCGGTATTGCCTCACAATGATGGCCAATTCTCACGAGTTTTCTGCCCAAATGAATGCTGCTTTGGGCAGAAAGCTCGTGAGAATTGGTCAGGTACCCAGACAAACTAGCTTATGGCAGTGGGGGCTTTCATGGGGGCCACATCAGCCTGTCCCGGGGTCCAGTGTGGTCATGGGCCAAAGCTTGCAAGAAAGCCCTCTGAACACCAGATGCAATTGAGGCTCAGATGGCCTCTGAATGCAGGCCAAGAGTGTCCTCTACTCTGCCCTTTGGGGAGTCCACCTAATAGCTGGCAGTTGGGGCCTGCCATGACCCTAGGCCTTAATCCTAACCCTGGGTTGAGTTTGCAGGCTTTCACCCAAGAGGCCTGGCCCCCAAGCCCTCCACATTGGGGATCCCTGAGCCACACCCCAGGAGTCTGCCTGCCACCAAGAATGAAACCGTGGCCCATGGAGATGCGCAGAATCCTCAGAGAAGGAGAAACCTGCATGCACCCCTGAGTCCATACCCAACTTCGAGGGTCCCCCTGGCGATAAACCCAAAGCCTGACACCCCATCTGAACACTCCCTCCACTCAGCCCCATGGTGATCCCGACTCAGTGTCAGCAGATCGGGCCTGCCATGTCCCTAGCCACGAACCCTAACCTTAGTTTGGGTTGTCAGGCTTCCATCTCCAGCGGCCTGGTTCCCCTAACCCTCCAGACTGGGGGGCCCTGATCCAATGCCAGAGCTCTGCCAGCCAGGAGGAAGCCATACCATCGGGAACATCACAAAACCCTCAGGGAAAAACCAGGATGCCCCCCAGAAGCCACCCCCACCTTTGGCTCCCCACCAGGACACCAACATGGAGCCTGAGGCTCAGCCTGAGCCCCTCCCTCAACTCTGGCCCTGGAAATCTCCCCTAAGCTGTGGCCCTCAGGGGAGTTGAGCATGTCCAGGCTGAGTTCCCAGATGGTCACAACACGCACGTAGTGAGAAAGCACTCTAAACAGCAGGCGTGAGCACGGCCCAAATCACGGCACAATGCTGGACAATTCTCATGAGTTTTCTGCCCAAATCAATATTGATTTGGGCAGAAAGCACGTGAGATTTGGCCAGAAACCCCCAGCCAACTCAATTCCAACTGCTTGGGCTTTCAGGGAAGCTGCCTAGGCCTGGGCAGAGGTCCCAAGTGGTTGCATCCCGAACCCTGTGAGAAAGCACTCTAAAAGCCAGGGCACAGGTGGCCAAACACTCCATCTACTCAGCTCCCTGAGGTTTCATTTTCAGCGCTGGCAGATTGGGCCTGCCATGACCCTAGACCCTAACCCAAACCCTAGGTTGGGTTTTCAGGCTTCTGTCCCCAGGCCCTGTCCCTCAAGCCCTCCAGATTTGGGACCCCAGAGCCACACCCCAGGAGTCTGCTTGCCACCCAGATGGAAACTGTGCCATTTGGAGCTGTGCAGAACCCTTCAGAGCCGGACAAACCTGCATGCCCCCCGAGGACTGCCCCGCATTCTGCAGCCCCCTGGTTACAAAACTGTAGCCTGACATGCCGCCTGACCCTGCCCTCAACTCAGCACCCCAGGGAACCTGCCTCAGCACTGGCAGATCGGGCCTGCCATGCTCTTAGCTCAGCTCACATCATTGACCCCTGTCAGCTCGAGGCACAACTGGAACTCCCGTCTGCCACAAAGCTCTGGGATCCCCCCCTCCCTCTTCCAAAATTACACTGGCCCAAGTCTTTCATGATAAAGGGAAAAGGCTACCTCCTAAATGCTTAATACCTCCTTTCCTCTTCTGTCGTATTTCTCTCCCCTTACCTTTGTTCCTGGGCAAACTGTAAGTAACATATGAATGGAACATGTGCTTGCTCTCAGATTTGAATCTTTCACTGCAGCTTTCTGAGGACTCTTTATGTAATAAGAAACTAGTGTATCCTACCATGGTGTGTTTGAAAATGATCATCCACAGAATAGGAGAGCAAAAATCACTCCATTTTTACTCACTCTTCATGAAGTAGAACATGGTCTTCTTTTCTTCATTGACTTCAGTTCCAATTTGTTTCCATGCAGTGGTAATTCCTTTGCTTCAGGGATAGAATTTTACCATTCCTCACCTGAATGGAACACCCAGAGCTCATCACAACAAGTGCCTCCCTAATAACCATCACCCATTGAACCCTTCCCCCCAGAACCCTGCCCTCTAGCAGCCCTTGGGTTGTGCTCTAAGGTTAAGTCTGTTTCCTCATTGGCCTATCTCTCTTCCCTCACTATGTTCATCTGTTTTTGTTTTTTTTTTTCTTTCTGAAAATTCCATAGGAGTCAAGTCATAGGGTATTGGTCTTGTCCTACTGATTTTGCTGAGCTGAATCCACTCTAGATCCATCCACATCCTTGCAGATGGTAAGATTTCATTCTTTTTGAAGCTGATTCTGATTCCATTAAGAAGATGGGTGGGCATATATTCCCCCCCATCTTTCTCCAGTCATTGGTGAGTGGACATTGGGACTCCCTCCATAGTTTCGCTATGGTTGATAACGCTGCTGTAAATATCACGGTGCTTGTACCCCCATTGAATGTGCATTTTTGTGCCCTTTAGGGAAATACCTAGGAGGGCAATAGCTAGATCCTAGGGTTGTTCAGTTTTTAGCTTTTGGAGGTACCACCATACTCTTTTCCAGAGTGGCTGCAACAACCTGCATGCCCACCGACAGTGTAGGAGGGCTCCACTTTAAGCCGAACAGTCCCTGCCAGCAATTTCCTAAGGAGGGAATGAAAACCCTGTGGGATAACATGACTCACCCAGCATCAGGCAAGCAGCCACAGAAATTTACCCATGGGTTCCTGACGCCAAGCCCCTTGAAGCCACCAGAATGCCTCTATTCAGGGGAATTCCCAAAGCCTCTTCTTCTGATTTTACCACCCATGAAACTGCAGAGAAAATACAGCATGCCCAACTATCTAGATGGTTCCTTGAGTGAAACTAGAAAGTTAAGCTTCCCTTTTAAATCATCCAAGGCTCTTTGGAATCATTTTGAATTTTCCCTCTGCCCTCACTGGAACTCTTTGGATGAAAAGAGGAATCCATTAGGATACATCACCTTTGACAAAGGAGAAGACATCATCCAAGTCTCTATCTGACCACAAACAGCCACCTAATTCTAGATGCCTGCCATTCCATCACAGCCTAGGCCCAATGGAATAAACACTGTTATATGAAGGAACACATTCTATGTTCAAAACACACACCTTTCAAATCCAAGGGATTGCCTAGGAAAGAGATGTTCCTTTCAAATGGATGTTCAAAACACACACCTTTCAAATCCAAGGGATTGCCTAGGAAAGAGATGTTCCAAATACATTTGTAAGCCAGAAATAAACAG
Source organism: Pteronura brasiliensis (assembly GCA_004024605.1). Lineage (NCBI taxonomy): Eukaryota > Metazoa > Chordata > Mammalia > Carnivora > Mustelidae > Pteronura > Pteronura brasiliensis. The sequence continues at coordinate 59,472 of PJEN01009793.1, read as the reverse complement.
AGAAAATGGTATCCCCTACCATGTGCTCCCTGCAGGGAAACTCAAGAACTCGGGCACCCACTCTGGATTGTTGACAGCCTCTTCAGTTTGACTTTGTGGCTCCACTGGAGACAAGAGAAAAGCCCAGGAGGTTTGGGGTGAAAGAGAAGTTTTACCTCCCATCCTGGCATGGATGTGACATTGCACCCAATGGGCCTGTTGTTTTCTCTGAACGCTCATGCCCTGGGACAAGTTGCATGCCTGACTCAGACACTGATTCCAAAACTTCAGGTCTCGTGGAGCCAGAGTGAAGAACCTTGTCAGGTGGAGATAAGCAGGCACCTCTCACCTAAAGCCTGCACACCTGCTCCAATTCCTGGGTGAAGGAGAGACATATGCTTGTGGTTTTTTTTTTTTTTTTTTTTTAAGATGTATTTATTTATTTGACAGAGAGAGAGAGAGAGATATCACAAGTAGGCAGAGAGGCCGGCAGAGGGAAAGGGGGAAGCAGGCTCCCCGCCTAATAGAGAGCCCAATGTGGGGCTTAATCTTAGGACCCTGAGATCATGACCTGAGCCAAAGGCAGAAGCTTAACCCACTGAGCCACCCAGGCACCCCACATGCTTGTTTCTTAAGTGGTAATTAACTTCCTTTGAAAGCTGAGCAATGCCCTTGTCCTTTTTGGAGAAGCGAATATACTCTTCTGAAGAAACACTCAACTCCTCAGTTCCAAATGCACCATGAATTGGGTTTGGCTCCCCGCCCCCACCCCACTCCAGACCCCCACTGGGAGGATCCTCCTGAACCAACCTGACAGCTCATTACCAGCAAACCTGGGGAAACGCAAAATTCTGAGTGGGGGCCCGGCTCCAGGGGTTGTAACCACCACTCTTGAGCCTGGGGAAACAGAGACTCTTCAGCTCACCACTCTCTCCTGTAAAAACAAGCTGCAGTGACTCACTTTCAGGGTCTCTCACCCAGCACCTCACCACTGCCCTCAGAGCCAATAGGCTGCCGGGACTCCTCTTCAGACGTTTCCCACTGCAGCTCGGCACTGCCTCCAGCAGTGGCAAGCAGCATTACCATGCCTTCCAGGGACTCTCGCACCACAGCTCACCACTTCCTCCAGTGGCATGAGCTGGCACTGCAGGGCCTTCTAGCATCTAATACAGCTCACAATGCCTCAAAGGTCTAAGGTCACACTGACACTGTCCCTCCTGATTGGGGACCTCTGAGCCACACCCCAGGATTTGGCCGGCTACCCAGGAGGAAACCATCCCATTCAGAGTGCACAGAACCCTCAGAACAGAAGAAATCCGCATGCCTCCCTGAGTCAATCCCTACCTTCAACGGACCCCCTTGTCACAAACTCACAGCCTGATGCGCTTCCTGACCCCTGTCCTTGTCACAATCTACCAGGAATCCCACCTCAGTGCCAGGCAGATAGGGCCTACCATGCCTTTAGGCTCTAACCCTAACCCCATTCTGGGTTTCAGGCTTCTATCCCCAGAGACCTGGCCCCCAAGTCCTCCAGATTGGGGACACCTGAGCCACACCCCCCCAGACTCCGCCTGCCACCCAGGAGGAAACATGCCAATCTGAGCTGTGCAAAACCCTCAGAGCGACAGAAACCTGAATGTAAACCCGCCCCCTCCCCCGCCAGAGGCAAGCCACTCATTCAGAGCCCCACTGGGCTGCAAACACGGTGGTTGATGCTCAGCTGAACACCCTCCCTCAACTCTGCCCCTAGAAAGCTCCCCTATGCGGGGTCCCTCTTGGGAGCCACGTGGGCCAGGCCTATGTTCCTGGATGGCCGAGACACCCACCGAGGGAGAAAGCACTTTAGATCATGGGTGACAGCATGGCCCGAATCACCGCCCAACGCCGGCCAATTCTCCTGAGCTTTCTCCCCAAATCAATATCAATTTGGGCAGAAAGCTCAGGAGAATTGGCCGGAAAACCCCCAGCAAAGTCACTTCTGATGATGCAGGCCCGTAGGGCCACTGCCTGGACCTGGCCGGGGATCCTGAGTGGTCGTGGCCCAAACTCTGCAAGAAAGCCCTGTGCAAGACAGGCACACACGCCACCAACAACCCCCTCTACTCAAACCCCAGGGGTGCCTGCCCCAGTGCTGGCAGATATGGCCTGCCATGTCCCAAGGCCCTTACCCTAACCCTCAGTTGGGTTTTCAGGTGTCCATCCCCAAAGCCTGTCCCCTGAGCCCTCCAGATTGGGGATCCTGGAGATACCCACCACGAGTCCACCTGGCACACAGGAGGACACCGAGCCATCTGGAGTTGCGCAGAACCCTCAGACCGGGAGAAACCCACATGCCACCCTGAGACCACTCCCACCTCCAGCGGCCACCCCTTGCCACAAAACCGGGAGATTTACATGCCACCTGACCCCCATCCACAAGTCAGCCCCCTGGGGATCCTGCTTCAGTGCCAGCAGATCAGGCCTGCCATATCCTTAGGCCCTGGCCCTAACCCTCAGTTGGGTTGTCAGGCTTCCATTCCCAGGCATCTCTCCCCCAAACCCTTCAAAATGGGGACCCCAGAGCCACACCCCTGTAGTTTGCCAGCCACCCAGGAGGAAACCATGCCATTTGGAGCTGTGCAGAACACTCAACCTGGAGAAACCTGCCCCCACAAACTAGCTTCCAACAGCAGGAACCTGCAGGGAAACTGCCTGGGCCTGGCCCTGACTCCCAAGTAGTTGCAGGCCGAACCCTGTGAGAAAGTCTGCTGTGAGCTAGGATCATGTGCTGAGAACAACACCCTCTACTCAGTCCCCTGGGATGCCTGCCCCAAAGCTGGCGGATATGATCTGCGAAGCATCAAGGCCCTTGCACTAACCCTCAGTTGGGTTTTCAGACTTCCATTCCCAGGGGCCTGTCCCCTGAGCCCTCCAGATTGGGGACCCCGGAGGCACACCCCAGGAGTCTGCCTGCCACCCAGGAGAAAACCTTGCCTTCAGAGCTGTGCTGAAACCTCAGACCGGGAGAAATCCACATGCCTCCCTGAGGCCACCCCAACCTTCAGTGGCCCCCTCTGGTCACAAAACCCAGAGCCTGACACGCTGCCTGACCCCCATCTCCACCTCAGCCCCATGGGGATCCCGCCTCAGCACTGGCAGAATGGGCCTGCAATGCTCTAGGCCTTAAACCTAAACCTAGGTTGGGTTTTCAGGTTTCCTTCCCCAGAGACCTGGCCCCCAAGTCCTCCAGATTGGGGACCCCTGAGTCACACACCTGGACTCTGCATGTCACCCAGGAGGGTGACATGCCCCCCAGGGATACTGCCTCAGTGCCAGGAGATCAGGCCTCCTTTGCCCCTAGGCCCTAACCCTAATCCTAAATTGGGTTTCTGGGTTCCATCCCCAGAGACCTGGCCCCAAGCCCTCTAGACTGGGGACTCCTGAGCCATATTCCAGGACTACGCATGCAACCCAGGAGGAAAACGTGCCCTTTGGAGTTGCGCAAAACCCTCAGAGAGGGTGAAACCTACATGACCGCTCTGAGGCCACCCCCACCTTCGACGCCCCACTGGGAACAAACACAGGGTCTGATGTTCAGCCAAACGCTCTCCTGCAACTCTGCCCCGGAAAGTTCCCCTGGGTGGGGGCTCTCGGTAGACCCACATGGTCCTGGCCTGTGTTCCTCGATGGCCATGATGTGCACCTAGTGAAGAAGCGCTCTATACTGCAGGCACCAGCAAGGCCTGAATTGCCACCCAAAGCCAGCCAATCCTCATGAACTTCCTGCCCAAATCCATATCGATTTGGGTAGAAAGCTCATTAGAATTTGCTGGAAACCACCCCCCTCCCAACTTGCTTCTGGCAGCGGGGGTTCTTAGGGCTGCCACCTGGGCCTGCCCGGGGTCCTGAGTAGTCACAGCCTGAACAATGTGAGAAAACCCTCTGCAAGCCAGGCGCATGCACCAACAACCCCCTCCACACAACCGCCTGGGGTGCCTGCCCCAGAGCTGGCGGATATGGCCTGCCATGACCTAAGGCCCTCACCCACACTCTCGTTTGGGTTTTCAGGCTTCCATCCACAGTGTTCTGTCCCCCAAGACCTCCAGATTGGGGGGATGCATGTGACCCCAGAGTCACACCCCATGAGTCTGCCTGCCATCCAGGAGGAAACTGTGCCATTCAGTTGCGCTGAAACCTCAGACCAGGAGAAACCCGCATGACTCCCTGAGGCCACCTCCAACTCTGGTGGCTCCCCTGGTCACAAAACCCAGATCCTGACACACCGTCTGACACCCGTCCGCAACTCAGTCCCCCTGGGATCCTGCCTCAGGGCTGACATATCAGGCCTGCCATGTCCCTGAGCCTTAAACCTAACCCTAGGTTGGGTTTTCAGGCTTCCTTCCCCAGATACCTGGCCCCCAACCCCTCCCAGTTGGGGAGCCTTGAGCCATACTCTAGGACTCGGCCTGCCACCCAGGAGGAAACCATTCCATTTGGAACTTAGGAAAACATAGAGTAGGAAAAACCTGCATGCCCCCTGAGGCCATCGCACCTTCAGCAGCCCCCTGGACAGAAATCTGTAGCTTGACAATCAGCCTTACCCCTGTCCTCAATTCAGCGCCCCTGGGAGCTCACCTCAGTGCTGACCGATTGAGCCTACCATGCCACTAGCCTTAACCCTATATCTTGGTTGTGTTTTCAGGCTTCAGACTCCATAACTGGCACTCCAGCTTTCAAGAATGAGGACCTTGAGCCACACCACAGGACTCTACTGTGCCCCTAGAAGGAAACCTTGTCATGTGAGCTGTGCCCGCAGATCAGGAGAAACCTGCGTGTGCACCTGAGGCCACCCCCACATTTGGGAGACCTCTGGACACAAACCCGCAGCCTTACATTCATCCTGACCCTTGCCCTCTTCTCAGCTACTGGGGAAGGTCGTCTCAGCTCTGGCAGATCAGGCCAGTCATGCCCCTTGGCCCTAATTCTAACCCAGAGTCCTGGTCCCCAAGTCCTCCAGACTGGGGATGTGTGAGCCACTCCACAAGACTCCACTTGCCCCCCAGAAGGAATCTGTGCCATTTGGAGCTGCGTAAAACCCCTTAGAGCTGAAAAACATGCATGTCCTCTTAAGACCTCCACCACCATCGGTGGCCCCCCTCATTTCATGGATGATATACGGAATTTAAGAAATAAGACAGAGGATCATAGGGTAAGAGAGGAAAAACTGAAGCAAGATGAAACCAGAGAGGGAGACAAAACACAAGAGACACTTAAACTCAGGAAACAAACAGGGTTTCTGAAAGGGAGGGGGTGGGGGAATGGAGTGTCTGGGTGATGGGCATGGGGAGGGTATGTGCTGAAGTGAGCACCTTAGTTGTGTAAAACAGAAGGATCACAAACCTGTACCCCTGAAACAACATATTATATGATCATAATAAAAAAATAAGTGAGAGAAAAACATTTAGAACACAAAAGTAACCTAAATAAAAATAAATAAATAAATAAATAAATAATCTCACAGATAGAAAGCAAGCAAGAAAGCAAGCAAGCAAACAAGAGACTAAGTGACCTGGAGTCACCACACTCCAATTTCAGGCTAGATTACAAAGCTGTTGTCATCAAAACAGTATGGTACTGGCAGAAAACAGACACACAGGTCAATGGAATACAATAGAAAGTTCAGAAACTGATAATCATAGTACTTTTGGCAAAGTTTATTCATTCGTATATTAAACGTATATTTGAACTTAGTCTGATAGAATTATTAACTCTGAGTGGGAATTAATAATATTTATGTCCTGTTCCAACAGTTGCTTCCAATAAATGCATTTCTTTAAACATGTTGTTTTAGATAAATATATATTATAAAATAAGGATGATTTATAATCCACACTTTTAAGAAAAATTAAGTTCATTTTAATAAACCTACCATGGAAAATTAAATATAGATACCAATCATTGTAACTGAGAACAACACAAATGAAGACAATCAGACACAATCTGGTATCTGATAGGAGAATAGAATACTACTTAAGTAGTTCTGCCCAAATGTTCAACCTGGTGACAGCTATAGATCCAGCTACTCATTTACAAACACATATACCAGAGAAAAGTCCTAACAAAGAGTATGAAGACATCATCAATGAAGTCCACACTGCATATATTCTGCATGTTTCCCCAACACATAAATTGTAAGACCAGAAAGAAGAAAGGAAGGGCGGAAGGAAGGAAGGAAGGACGGAAGGAAGGAAGGAAGGAAGGAGAGAAAGAAAAGAATAGGAAAGAAAAGGAAGAGAGAAACCTCAGAAACTAACCCACACATGTATGGTCTTCACTTATGACACAGCAGCAGAAAATATACAATGGGGAAAGGACTGTATCTTCAGTGAACAGTACTGGGAAAACTGGACACTAAATGCAGAAGAATGTGACTGGATCACTTTCTTACACTATCTTACATAATTTGCACATACAAATCACTATCAAATACAAATCAAATCAAATTTGCAAATACAAATCACAAAACACTATCTTACATAATTTGCACATACAAATTATGAATGGATGAATGACTTGAACATAAGAACTGAATCCATAAACCTACAAGAAGAAACAGGTAGCAAGTTTCTCAATACTGGTATTGGGGAAGAGACTTTTTACATCAGACACCAAAAACAAAGGCAACAAAAGCAAAAATAAACAAGTGGAAGGACATCAAAGTGAAACTTCTGCATGACAAAAGAAACCATCAAACCCTTAAAAGGCACCCAACCCAATGAGGAAAAAATATCTGCACATACTATGTGTGAGAAGAGACTAATATCCAAAATACACAAAACACTCCTTCAAATCCAAACAAAAACTGAATAAAAACTGGTGAGAATATATGAATAGATACTTTCCAAAGATGGCATACAGGTAGCTAACAAGCACAGAAAAAGTTGTTCAACATCACTAACTGTCATCAGGGAAACATAAGTCAAAACCTCAATCAGCTATCACCTCACAACTGTGGGAATGGCAATCGTGGTCAAGGGTGTCTACACAAGGGAACCCTGTGCATTTTTGGTGGGAATGGAAATTGGTGCAGTCACTGTGACAAATGCTGTGGAGGTTCCAGGAAAAAAGAAATACAACTACCACATGAGCCAGTAATTGCTCTACTGAGTATTTGAACTATACTGAGTATAGTTCTCTTTGGAGAACACAAAAACACTCTTTCCAGTAGACAGATGCACTCCCATGTTTATGGCAGCATTATTCACAATTACCAGACATGGAAACATCAACGTTGGGAGTATTATGTTAAGTAACTCAGACACAGAAAGACAAACACCAGAGGCTCTCATGGACATTCCACATGGAGAAAAAGATACTGAATGCATAGATAATGAGAGCAGATTGGTAGTTGCCAGATTCAGGGATGGTAAGGGGAAACAGGTGAAGGTAGTCAGTGTGCCATGTTTGAGTGATAAAATCTGCAAGTCATGGAATGTTCTGTACAGCATGGAGATGAAAGCTAATACTGCAAGATGGGGTACATGTTCCCCTGTGACTTGAAAGTACAGTGTTCCTAGGAAAACTTCCACATCCGAAATGGTGTAAACAGAAAAAGGAATTACCATTCATTTCCACAGAAAAATGAGTGAGCATGCTCAGACACCAAAAGTTCCTTCTCTTTGGCTTTTCTTAGACCTCAGGACACAGCATCCTAACAGATGCCCAAAATAAATGGAGATAAAGCACAGCAGATGCTCACAGACACAATTCAAATTGTGGGCGGCTGGACGCTTAGAGCAGTGCCTAGGAAGGAGCTGGTTGGGGTGCACGCCACCTCTGTAAGAGTTCCCCACAAAACAGTTGCTGACTGCAATGCCCATTTTTTAACTTTTTTCATAAGAGGGAAATCCTCTTCAGGTTTCTTCCTGCTACTGAAGCTTGGTAATAACCTAGATCTTTCCAAAAAGTCAAGTGTCTTACCTGAACTTTGAGAAAAGTGGGGAAGACTTGTACATGAAAGTTGTTAAAAGGGTAGATGTTCTGAGTTCTCCCAGACACAAACATCGCAAATCCACTGAGTAAGGCACCTTCCTAAGCAGGTAGAACACGGACTACCTCCTACCCCTAGACACCTCCTCCATTGCCCAGAAAAATGGGTCCCCCTACAGCACCCTGAAGATCATCAGGAAAATGAGCCATAAGAGGAATCCAGTTGCACATGAAACCTGAAATCAGACACCTTCCTCAATTCCAGGTGAGCACATACACTTCCTCCCCTTGCCTGATGTGCTCATCTGAGAAAGCTGAGCAGAGAAGCATCCCAGGGTCCAAATCTCCCTCTGTTCAAGGTCCTGGGAAACAGACATCTCTCCTCCCTGCACCAGCCACCTGTGATTGACGTCTGCCATCCTCCTGTGCTGGAGCAGAATGGTGTACCTGTCCCTCTCTCCTGGGACATCATCACAAACCAGGCTTTGCTGCACACTTTTCAGGAAGGAGCCTGCAGCACCAGCAGCAGCAGCAGCAGCAGCAGTAACAGCAGCAGCAGGCTACCCAGGTTCGATCTCAATCTCACACGTGAGGCCCCATGTGAAACTAGAGCTTCAGGGAGACTGGTGTGCCCTGTGGCCTTGGAACCTAATGGCAGGAGCTGAGATTTCAGTTCCGAGTGAAAACTGGCCTCTTCCACACAGCACAACAAAGTGGAGGATTTTTCAGGAGTGTGACTCTGGAAGAAGTGCTTCTGCTGGCTGAATTCATAGATGCCAGGAGAGGACACCTGTGGTGCCTTGTCTGAGGAAGCAAGGGGCACATTGGGCAAGAATCCAGAATGCTGCCTGTGAGCTGCTTCCCACCAAGCCCCCTGCTGAGACAAAGAATCAAGTTTCCTATCACATCTGCAGCAGGAGGGCTAGCTAGGGAGCAGAGCCCTATCCCTGGAGCAAGCTGGCCTGTGCATCAAGGCAGAAGGCCCAACGCCACAGTGTCACAATCTCCCAGCTATCTGATCTGACTCCCCTGCCAGGCTCACACCTGCTGACACAGTGATTCCCAAGACCTAGAGACTGCTTCCGCCCCCACTCAATGCTACTCAAAGAAGCAAACTCCAGTCTCAGAAACGTGTTAATTGTTAGCTCTGGAATTCCCTGGGCTTGTCTACACTCGCCTGCCAAAGTGTCCCTTCCAGATCATTCCTCCAGTGTCCTGGGGTCTCAAGCCACCTTCAAGCTCCCCTTCAAAAGGCAGGAATGGGTCCATTTAGGCAGACCAGCTGAGCAACTCTGTGTGCGGGAGACTCAGACAACACCCTCCCTGAACACCAACCCTTCCAAGTCCAAGCTTCAAACCCTCACTCCCTGGGCACAGAGCACAATGTCAGCATGAACACTGCTCTTTCAAATCTCTTGTCTCCCATTCCTTAAAATCACAAACAAAGCTCCACTCACCATTCTATTTTCCCTTCAGAGAAGTAAGGAGAAGGATAGAATAAAACACTACGTGTGGAGGGATGAGCAAGATGGTGGAGAAGTAGGAGACCTAAATATCATCATGTTCCAGGAGTTCAGCTAGATAGTTATCAAACCATTCTGAACACCTACAAAATCTAAGGAGATAGAAAAGAAGAAGAGCAGCAATTCTAGAAACAGAAGATTGACCCTTTCTGAAAGGTAGGATGTGCATAGAAGTGAATCCCAAGGCAACCTAAGGGAAGATAGACTGTGGGGGGAGGGGCTGGCTCCCGTCAAGCTGTGGAGCAGCAGATCACAAAATTGGAACTTTTAGAAGTCTGATCCACTGAGTGATGTCACTCCAGAAGCTAAGTGTAGGGTGGAGCCCTCATGGGGACAGTGTGTTATCAAGACCTGTGAGGTCACAAAATGACCACGGGTGTCTGAGGGTGGCAGAACTCCCAGGTATTGGAGTGGGGAAGCTGGCTTCATAGATGGAGCTGAGGAGTCAGTTCTCAGCTTGGGCTTACCTTAAACCATGATCCGAGGCACAGTTGGGCCACTGTTCTTTGAAAAGGGACCCCACAGGTGCCAGATCCATGGAGACTGCTTCCTTCCTCTTCCAGGAGGACTGGTGTGGGAGCACCCAGCAGGAATCTTCTGGGTTTGGAGACTCCAAATGGGGCCGTGCACCTGAGATAGAAATGTTCAGTCACAAGCTTCAGTCTCAGCTCCCATGGGGCCAGAGATTGGGAGGCTTCCATTTTCATTCCCATCTTCCAAAGCTGTATGGGAAGCATTCAGGGAACAAAAGCTCCTGAGACCAAACCCATGAAGATTACTTAGCCTGGCCCCTGGCAAATGTGGTGCAATTCTGTCTTGGGCAAAAACATTTGAGAATCACAGCAACAGGCCCCACCCCAGAAGATCAGCAAGATCAATGAGAATTGTGGAACTGCAGAGCTAGGGGAATGCAACACATAGAACTCATGGCTTTTCCCTGATGATTCTTCAGTCTTTCAAAGTTAATTTTTTTTAATTTTATTTTTTTCTTATTCTATTTTTAAATTTTTCCTCTTTCCTATTTTAACCTTTTCTAACAATTTTATCTTATAAGTACCTTTTAAAAAATCTTTTAAAATTTCATTGTTATAGTTATATTCTATCCCTTCATTGTATTTAACCTTATTTTTTGTATATATATTTTTTTCTTTAAAATGTTGGGATACAATTTCTTCTAATAGATCAAAATACACCCTAAATCTTGTGCTTGGCTTTGTTCTAGTCTCCAGCCTGATCACATTCTCTCCTCTTTTTTTCTTTTTTCAACCAACTTCTTATCTTATCAATTCCATTTTTAGAATATTTTTAAATTTTCATCTTTACAGTCATCTTCCATCCCTTCATTGTGTATATATATATAGACACACATATATATATATCTATATATATATATATACACACATATATATGTATAGATATATATGTATATCTATACATATACATATATAGATATCTATATATATATATAGATATATATATATATACATATATCTATAGATATAGATAGATCAATAGATCAATATCTATATATAGATATCTGTATCTACCTATATCTATCTATCTAGATGGATAGATATCTTTTCCTCCCTTTCTTCTCCCTGCAGTTTTTGGTCTTTTCTGATTTGGTTAGTGTATATTTCTCTGTGGGTCATTGCTACCCTTTTAGTATTTTGTTCTCTCATTCATCTATTATCTGGATAAAATGACAAGATGGAAAAACTCACCACAAAAAAAAAAAAAAAAAGAAAGAAAGAAGAAGGGGCAGTACCAAGAATTTCAGACCAATATCCTTGATGAATATGGATGCCAAGATTATCAATAAGATCCTAGCTAATGGGATCCAAAGGTACATTTAAAAAATTATCTACCATGCAAAGGTGGGATTTACACCTGGGATGCAAGGGTGTTTCAACATTCACAAATTCATCAGTGTTATAGAATAAATCAATAAGAGGAGAGAAGAACCACATGGTCCTCTCATTTGATGCAGAAAAGACATTTGACAAGATACAACATCACTTCCTGATTAAAACACTTCACAGAATAGGGATAGAGATAACATTCTTCAGCTTCATAAAATCTATGAAAAACTCACAGCAAATATCATTCTCAATGGAGAAAAGTTGACAGCTTCCCCTTTGAAATCAGGAACAGGACAAGGATGACCATTCTCACCACTGTTGTTCAACATAGTACTAGAAGTCCTAGCAACAGCAATCAGACAACAAAAAGAAGTAAAATGTATTCATATTGGCAATGAAGAAGTCAAACTCTCTCTCTTCACAGATGACATGATACTTTATATGGAGAACCCAAAAGACTCCACCCCCAAACTACTAGAACTTATACAGCAATTCAGTAATGTGGCAGGATACAAAATCAATGCACAGAAATCTGTTGATTTCTTATATCCTAACAATGAAAATACAGAAAAGGAAACTAGAGAATTGATTCCATTTACTATAGCACCAAGAACCATAAGATACCTGGGAATAAATGTAACCAAAGAGGTAAAGGATCCATACTCGAGGAACTACAGAACACTCATGAAAGAAATTGAAGAAGACACAAAAAGATGGAAAAGCATTCCATGCTCATGGATTGGAATAATGAACATTATTAAAATGTCTATACTGCCCAGAGCAATCTATACTTTCAATGCCATCCTGATCAAATTCCACCAGCATTTTTCAAAATGCTCTAACAAACAATCTTAAAATTTGTATGGAATCAGAAGAGATCTCAAATTGCTAAGGAAATACTGAAAAAGAAAAACAAAACTGCAGGCATCATGTTGCCTGATTTTAAGATTTACTACAAAGCTGTGATCACCAAGATAGCATGATAGTGGCACAAAAACAGACACATAGATCAGTGGAGCAGAGTAGAGAGCCCAGATATGGACCCACAACTCTATGGCCAAATAATCTTCAACAAAGCAGGAAGAAATATACAGTGGAGAAAACACAGTTTCTCCAAAAAATGGTGCTGGGAAAATGGGATATCTATATAGAAGAATGAAACTTGACCGTTCTCTTACACCATACACAAATATAAACTCAAAATGGATAAAAGACCTCAACATGAGGCAGGAATCTATCAAAATCCTAGAGGAGAACATAGGCAGTAACCTCTTCAACATAGGCCACAGAAACTTCTTTCAACACATGAATCCAAAGACAAAGGAAACAAAAGTGAAAATGAACTTTTGGGACTTCATCAAGATCAAAAACTTCTGCACAGCAAAACAGTCAACAAAACAAAGAGGCAACCCATGGAATGGGAGAAGATATTCGCAAATGACAACAGAGACAAAGAGCTGATATCCCAGATCTATAAAGAGCTCATCAAATTCAACACACACAAAACAGATAATCACGTCCAAAAATGGGCAGAAGACATGAACAGACACTTCTCCGAAGACGACATATAAATGGCTAACAGACACTTGAAAAAATGTTCATCACCACTAGCCATCAGGAAGATTCAAATCAAAACCACATTGAGATACCACCTTATACCAGTTAGAATGGCCAAAATCAACAAGACAGTAAACAACAAGTGTTGGAGAAGACGTGGAGAAAGGGGAACCCTCTTACACTGCTGTTGGGCATGTAAGTTGGTGCAGCCACTTTGGAAAACAGTGTGGAGATTCCTTAAGAAATTAAAAATAGAGCTATCCTATGACCCTGCAATTGCACTATGGGTATTTACCCCAAAGATACAGACGTAGTGAACAGAAGGGACATCTGTACCCCAATGCTCATAGCAGCAGTGTCCACAATTGCCAAACTGTGGAAAGAGCCAAGATGCCCTTCAACAGAGAAATGGATAAAGATATGGCCCATATATACAATGGAGTATTAAGCTTCCATCAGAAAGGATGAATACCCAACTTTTCTATCAACATGGATGGGTCTGGAGGAGATTATGCTGAGTGAAGTAAGTCAAGCAGAGAGAGTCAATTATCGTATTGTTTCACTTATTTGTGGAGCATAAAGAGTAACACAGAGGACATTGGGTAAAGGAGAGAAGAAGGGAGTTGGGGGAAGTCAGAGGGGGAGATGAACCATGAGAGACTGTGAACTCTGAGAACCAAACTGAGGGTTTTGGAGGGTAGAGGGGTGGGGGTAGGGAGGGCCTGGTAGAGTGTATTAAGGAGGGCACATATTGCATGGAGCACCAGGTGTGGTGCATAAACAATGAATCTTGGAACACTGAAAAAATAAAAATAAATTAAAAAAATAAAATAAAATGTTAAAAAAATAAAATAAAATGTTAAAAAAATAAATCTACTTTGTTGAGGGTTTTACCATGAAAAAACAAAAACAAAAACAAAAAACGAAAGAGGCAGTACTGATGGCTAGAAACCTAATCAATATGGACATTAGTATTATGTCAGAATGTCAGTATTATGTTCAGAATGATGATTATCAAGATGCTAGCTGGGCTCAAAAAAAGCATGGAAGATATTAGAGAATCCCTTTCTGGAGAAATAAAATCCCTTTCTGGAGAAATAAAAGAACAAAAATCTAACCAAGTTGAAATAAAAAAAGTTATTAATGAGGTGCAAAAGAAACAGAAGCTCTTACTGCTTGGATAAATGAGGCAGACGAGAGAATTAGTGATATAGAACACCAAATGATGGAGAATAATGAAGCTGGACAAAAGAGAGACAAACAACTACTGGACCACGAGGGGAGAATTTGAGAGATAAGTGATACTGTAAGATGAAACAATATTAGAATAATTGGGATCCCAGAAGAAGAAGAAAGAGAGAGAGGGGCAGATGGATATTAGAGTAAATTATAGCAGAGAATATCCCTAATTTGGTGATAGGAACAAGCATCAAAATCCAGGAGACACAGAGAACCCCTCTCAAAATCAATAAAAGTAGGTCCACACCCCATCATTTGACAGTAAAAGATACAAGTCTCAGTGACAAAGAGAAATCCTGAAAGCAGCTCAGGACAAGAGGTCAGTAACATACAATGGTAGAAATATTAGGTTGGCAGCAGACCTATCCACAGAGATCTGGCAAGCCAGAAAGGACTGGCATGATATATTCAGAGCACTAAATGAGAAAAATATGCAACCAAGAATACTTTATTGAGCTAGGCTGTCATTGAAAATAGGAGAAATAAAAAGTTCCCAGGACAAACAAAAACCAAAAGAATTTGCAAACATCAAACCAGCCCTACAGGAAATATTGAAAGGGTTCCTCTAAGCAAAAGAGAGCCTAAAATGTTTCAATCAAAAGACACAGGGTATCAGAATGGATTAAAAAAAAACAAACAAACAAGATCCATCAATATGCTGTCTACAAGAAACTCATTTTAAATCACAAACACCTCTAGATTAAGTAAGGGGGTGAAAAACAATTTACCATGCTAACTGACATTAAAAGGAGGCTGGGGTGACAATCCTTAGATAAATTAGATTTTAAGCCAAGGACTACAATAAGAAATGAGGAAAAACATTATGTATAACTTAAAGGGTCTGTCCAACAAGAAGATCTAACAATTTTAAATATCTATGCCCCTAACATGGGAACAACCAATTATATCAATTATACAAACTAACTAATAACAAAATCAAAGGAACACATCAATAATAATACAGTAACAGTAGGGGACTTTAACACCCCCCTCACTGAAATGGACAGATCATCCAAACAAAAGATCAACAAGGAAATAAAGGCTTTAAATGACACACTGGACCAGATGGACATCACAGATATATTTAGAACATTCCATTCCAAAGCAACAGAATACACATTCTTCTCTAGTGTATAGGGAACATTCTCCAGAATAGATCACATCCTGGGTCACAAATCATGTCTCAACCTGTACCAAAAGATTGGGGATCATTCCCTGTATATTTTCAGACCACAGTGCTTTGAAACCAGAACTCAATCATAGGAGGAAAGTTGGAAAGAACTCAAATACAAGGAGGCTAGAGAGTATCCTACTAAAGAATGAATGGGTTCAACCAGGAAATTAAAGAAGAATTAAAAAAAATCATGGAAACAAATGAAAATGAAAATACAACTGTTCAAAATCTTTGGGACACAGCAAACGTGATCCTGAGATGAAAGTATATAGCAGTGCAAACCTTTGTCAAGAACCAAGAAAGGTCTCAAGTACACAACCTAACCCTATAGCTAAAGGAGCTGGAGAAAGAGCATCACAGAAAGCCTATACCCAGAAGGAGAACAGAAATAATAAAGATTAGAGCAGAAATCAATGAAGTAGAAACCAAAAGAACAGTAGAACAGATCAAAAAAACTGGACACTGGTTCTTTGAAAGAATTACTAAGATTGATACACTCCTGGCCAGACTTCTCCAAAAGAAAAGAAAAAGGACCCAAATTAATAAAATCATGAAGGAAAGAGGAGAGATCAAAACCAACACCAGAGAAATACAAACAATTTTAAGAACATATTATAAGCAACAATACACCAACAAATATGACAATCTGGGAGAAATGGATGCATTCCTGGAGACATATAAACTACCAAAACTGAACAAGGAAGAAGTAGAAACCTTAACAGACCCATAACCAGAAAGGAGATTGAAAGATTCATCAAAAATCTCCCAACAAACAAGAGCCCAGGGCCATATGGCTTCCCAGGGGAATTCTACCAAACATTTAAAGAAGAATTAATGCCTATCCTTCTGAAACTGTTCCAAAAACAGAAATGGAAGGAAAACTTCCAAACTCATTTTATGAGGCCAGCATTACCTTGATCCCAAAACCAGATAAAGACCCTATCAAAAAGGAGAATTACAGACCAATATCTTTGATGAACATGGATGCAAAATTTCTCACCAATATACTAGCCAATAGGATCCAACAGTACAGCAAAAGGATTATTCATCAAGACCAAGTGGGATTTATTCTTGAGCTGCAAGTTTGGTTCAACATCCACAAATCAATCAATGTGGTACAATGCATTAATAAAAGAACAAGAATCATATGATACTCCCAATAGATGCTGAAAAAGAATTTGATAAAGTACAGCACCCTTTCTTGATCAAAGATCAAACTCGAACTTGATCAAAACTCTTCACAGTGTAGGGGTAGAGAATACATACCTCAATATCATCAAAGCCATCTATGAAAAACTCACAGTGAATATCATTTTCAATGGGGAAAAACTGAGAGCTAAGGTTCCTAAGGTCAGAAACACGGCAGGGTTGTCCACTATCACCCACTCTATTCAACATGGTACTAGAAGTCCTAGCCTCAGCAATCAGACAACATAAAGAAATTAAAGGCATCCAAATCAACAAAGAAAAGGTCAAACTCTCAACTCTTTGCAGATGATATGACACTTTCTATGGAAAACCCAAACACTCCACTGCAAAACTGCTAGAACTCATACAGGAATTCAGTAGAGTGTCAGGCTATAAAATCAATGCACAGAAATCAGTTGCATTTCTATACACAAACAGTAAGACAGAAGAAAGAGAAATTAAGGAGTCAATCCCATTTACAATTACATCCAAAACCATACAATACCTAGGAATAAACCCAACCAAAGAGGCAAAGAATCTGTACTCAGAAAACTATGAAGTACTCATGAAAGAAATTGAGGAAGACACAAAGAAATGGAAAAACATCCCATGCTCATGGATTGGAAGAACAAATACTGTGAAAATGTCTAAAGCAATCTACACATTCAATGCAATCCCTATCAAAATACCATGAAATTTTTCAAAGAAATGGAACAAATAATCCTAAAATTTATTTGGAACCAGAAAAGACTCCAAATAGCCAGAGGAATGTTGAAAAAGAAAGCCAAAGTTTGTGGCATCACAATTCCAGACTTCAAGCTCTATTAAAAAGCTGTCATCATCAAGACAGTATGGTACTGGCACAAAAACAGACACATAGATCAGTAGAACAGAATAGAGAGCCCAGAAATAGATCCTCTATGGTCAACTAATCTTTGACAAAGGAGGAAAGAATGTCCAGTGGAAAAAAGACAGTCTTTTCAACAAATGGTATTAGGAAAAGTGGACAACCACATGCGGAAGAATTAAACTGGACCATTCCCTTACACCACACATAAAAATAGACTCAAAATGGATGAACGACCTCAATGTGAGACAGGAATCCATCAAAACCCTTAAGGAGAACACAGGCAGCAACATCTTATGACCTCAGTTGCAGCAAATTTTTCCAGAAACATCACCAAATGCAAGGAAATCAAGGGCAAAAATGAACTATTGGGGCTCCATCAGGATCAAAAGCTTTTGCACAGCAAAGGAAACAGTCAGCAAATCCAAAAGAAAACTGACAGAATGGGAGAAGATATTTGCAAATGACATCTCAGATAAAGGGCTAGTATCCAAAATCTAGAAAGAACTTATCAGTAAGAGAAAGACAATTATCATATGCTCTCTCTGATACGAGGAATTTGAGAGGCATGGCAGGGGTCATGGGGGTAGGGAGGAAAGAATGAAACAAGATGAGATCGGGAGGGAGACAAGCCATAAGAGACTCTTAATCTCACAAAACAAACTGAGGGTTGCTGGGGGTTGGGGGCTAGGGATAGGGCAGCTGGGTTATGGACATTGGGGAGGGTACGTGCTATGATGTGTGATTTGAAATGTATAAGCCTGATGATTCACATACAGATTTCCCTGGGGCAAATAATATATTTTATGTTAATTTAAGACAAAAGCAATAAAAAAAGTCTTTGGAAATATATAAGCTTCTCTTACAATGTGCACAATTATTATAGACAAATCTTCAGGGTTAGTGTGAAATTTTGCTGAAGCAAAATTGAGATATTTCCTCATATCTAGTCACCAAAACTTCATTATTCATTGTATATACTTAATTTACCATTAATTCTTCTGTTTATGAAAAAGTAAGATAATATAATAAGAAAATACAATTTGGGCTTCCTTCCCTCTGATTTTTATACAGAGAACCTACTGTAGTATATTTCAGCCCACAATAGTAATTTATATTTATTAATCATTTACTATGTGCTAGGCACAGTTTTAAATATTTTATATCCTAATCAATCCTCACAAATATATGAAATATTTACTGAAATCTTCAGTCCTCCTTAAAGATAAAGGAAATAAGTCATTGAGAGTTTAGGTAAATTTCCCAAAACATCACAAATGCTAAGTGGAAGAACTGAGATTTGAACCAATGCAGTCTGGGTACAGATTCTTTGCTGTTCAACTTCATTCTGTTTTGTCTATATTAGACTCTACAGTAGGGATCATGAATGCATAAAGAAGACAAGTTGGGACTGTTGAATTTAGAAATGGATATATTGGTAAATTGTCAACAATATTTAATAATTGAAGTCATTATGAATGCATATTTGCCTGGGACAATCCTGGGTTATTCTCTCTCTTCATTTCTTACAATTAATAGTGCCTCTTTTATTCTCAAAATTTCCTTCTTTGGGAAATTAATCACAAATTCATCCTATGAATAACGCATTTCTGCTATTAGAACATAAGTTAACATTTCAAAGTTATCAATAAACAGGACTTGACATGTTGAAATTAAGGTTATCACAGACTCTCTTATTCTTTGGGGGAGGGTCAGTCATTGTACTTCAAATTAAATCAAAGTATGGTAAGTTAAATATATAAAATATTTGGGGTAAACATACAGGTAGAGTTTACTCAATGATATTGTTGATGGAACCGATGTGTGCTAAATGTTTCCTCATATTTTTATACAACAGGGAAGGCAATCATTGACTTACTTCCTGTTTTTTATTTAGTGATGCATTTCAGTTTGTCCACTGTGGTTTTCAATCTTACCTCATATTGATAGGCTATGAAAGATACCTAAAGCTAAAAGAACAGATTGAGTTTCCACCTTGAGAAAAAAAATTGTATTAATTTAAAATGCTTTAAAATTCACCATCATTATTCTCCAAAATTCCAACTATAGGACCCTTTATTGAAGATATGACATGGAAAACTTCAGATGCCTTTTGGTAAGGAGAGAGTATGACATTATTTAAGTGGATTATAGCTTCCATAAATCTATTGTTATATCAACTGAACAATCTTATCAACCTCCCTCTCCCCCCAAAAAAAGGTAGAAAAACCTTTGGGGAGTATCTTATGGGGCATGAATTAAATAATAAAATAAATCTTTCATTCATAGAACATGGTGATTAGAATAAATCATATATTTTTAAATTTGACTCATCCAATATATTTGAGCATTTATATATAGACCAAAATATTTAATATAAAGTATTTAAACCTGATTAAATAAAACCAGTAGGTTACATAAAACACATAGAAGTAAAAAAAAAAAGATTTTTATGAAACAATAACAAAATTTTGACAAGATTGCTTTAAAAACTAAAGCATGAATGTACACAATTTGCATTGGGACTGTTGAATTTAGAATTTAGAATTTAGAATTTACCATCACTCAGGGCTGGCTGACAATAAGTTTTTGTATGTATGCATGTATGTATTTTGTAAATCTCATGTTGTTTTTCATTTTTCCAACCTCTGTTTTGTCTTGTGGGCGATGGTCTTTGTTATATAAGGTTATAAGTGATGTTAACGTGAGCACCTAACAGAAATACAGAAAGTATCCACCTTGTCATTACTAGGGCACAAGATTAAAGTTCCCTCTTAGCAAAACACAAAAGGGAAATCAGAAGAAGTAATTTAGTATTTTCAAGCAGGAAATTAGCTATTTAAATGCATTTTGCAATTTACTGTTTTCAAGTGAGAAAGCAAAGCATGAGTGTTTCAACAGGTGCAGGGTTCTCTTTTAACATCCCAAAATTTATACACATCTCTAATAATATTGCAAGTAAAGAGTGCTAGCAACTCAAATTCAAAGCAATACTGAAGAGAAAATTTAAAGGTCAACATTCAGTAGGATTTTTTTTACATTAAAAAGTTTATTTTTTTATTTTAATATTTTATAATATGCCCATTAGAACTCTATTCATTTTTTTTTGCACCACACCCAGTGCTCCATGCAATCCGTGCCCTCTCTAATACCCACCACTTGGTTCCCCCAACCTCCCACCCCCACACCTTCAAAACCCTCAGATTGTTTTTCAGAGTCCATAGTCTCTCATGGTTCACCTCCCCTTCCAATTTCCCTCAACTCCCTTCTCCTGTCCATCTCCCCTTGTCCTCCATGATATTTGTTATGCTCCACAAATAAGTGAAACCATATGATAATTGACTCTCTCTGCTTGACTTATTTCACTCAGCATAATCTCTTCCAGTCCCGTCCATGTTGCTACAAAAGTTGGGTATTCATCCTTTCTGATGGAGGCATAATACTCCATAGTGTATATGGACCACATCTTCTTTATCCATTCGTCCATTGAAGGGCATCTTGGTTCTTTCCATAGTTTGGCGACCATGGCCATTGCTGCCATAAACATTGGGGTACAGATGGCTCTTCTTTTCACTACATCTGTAACTTTGGGGTAAATATCCAGTAGTGCAATGGCAGGGTCATAGGGAAGCTCTATTTTTAATTTCTTGAGGAATCTCCACACTGTTCTCCAAAGTGGCTGCACCAACTTGCATTCCCACCAACAGTATAAGAGGGTTCCCCTTTCTCCACATCCTCTCCAACACATGTTGTTTCCTGTCTTGCTAATTTTGGCCATTCTAACTGGTGTAAGGTGGTATCTCAATGTGGTTTTAATTTGAATCTCCCTGATGGCTAGTGATGATGAACATTTTTTCATGTGTCTGATAGCCATTTGTATGCCTTCATTGGAGAAGTGTCTGTTCATATCATCTGCCCATTTTTTTATATGATTGTCTCAGTAGAATTTTTTGTTGAAATACGATCAACAGAAAATCTCCATTTACTAGACTCCTCTAGTTCATAGTTATGTTACCTCTAAATATTTTATTTGCTCATAAAGATGATATTTCATCTCACCTTTGAGATCCTTTCCTAAAAGGATAACAATTTTCCTCCCAGATAAATGGATGTAATTAAAATGAACATATTAAAAAAAACAACAACACATCAGCTTTCTATCTTTTCATTTGATGAAGCCTCCCTTTAAAATAAAGCAAATAGTAATTCTATCCATTTTAAGCAAGTCATCTCCCTGTATTAATGCATGCATTATGTTTCTCTTTGTAAGTATGAAAATGTCTCAATGAGACTCCCTTGTCAACTAGTTATTAAAAATAGAGCATGATTTTCTTCCACCTCTTTGTTCTGCTTTACAATGCTTTTATAGTCAGATCAGATCAGAATTAGAAAGAATGTACAGATAAGTGGGAAACAAGATCGCAAAAACAAGAAAAAGTACATTTTGAAACTAATAAAAACCTTAGTAATTGGTTATGTGCATTCCAAAGAAGGTGCAGGAATGAGCTAATATATACCAGCAGGAATACGATGGTGCTTGCTTAAGGGTGTCAGGGCAGAGAGTTACAGAACTTGAGGCTTGGTAAACAAGAATTCATAGACTTGGGGCACTTTCCCAATATAGAATTCACAAGTTCACTGCTAGAGTGGCCCTTAAAAGCCTGGAGAGAATGATTGTCCACACCGAAAAAAGTGGGAATGCCTGAATTTCCCTGGGATACAGTTCTAGAAGGGGTCAAAATGGCTCAGAAAAGTGACTTTGCAGGAGAGAATATATTATGTGAGACCAGACCACTCAATGGAGGATTATATTCTGTAAGAATGCCCAGAGGGTATATCTATTTATCAAAGTCATCAGGAACACCACTGGTGAAAGGGATACTGGTACCATTTTGTACTGTAGATATTTCTTCTGTAGGCCAGAGTTGATAGTGAGAAAGACAATCAGAGTTTGGCTTTATAGCAATAGAAAAGATGGAACACCAAAGCAGTAGTGAAGAGGTGGGAGTTTATAACTTCAAGAAGCCAAGGGACCACAATTACTAAAGTGACCTACATATCTGAAAGATAAGCAAGGGTCTCAACCCACAAGAAGTTAAGGAGATGGTTAGTAAAACATAGTGTCTTGGAAAGCAAAAGAGTTGGGCAGAAAATGGATTTGGATACAGATAGTTTTTTATTTTCTTTTTATGTTACTTGTATTTCTATATCTTCCTTTTCCTCTCCTTAGATGTATATTTATTCTCACAATATAAACATTTTCAAGATTATATTTGACATATATGTGTACATATTATATAGACAGCCATGTCAGTATTCTCCACCAAACTGAGAGAAGTCTAAGGTGTAAAACAAAATCACCATCATCCATTTTTCTCTTTATGAATTCTAGCCATCATTGTTTGGTGTTTATTTCCACCATTTCTTGACACTTAATAACATTTTCTGCCTTTATTCATTCACTCAACTGATGTTTATTGAGGGTGTATTACATGCTAGTTTTACTGGAGATACAAAAGTGAACAAAACAATATTTGTGCCCATTTGGCACTTCCACTCTAGGAAGAGAGAGAGACAGTAGAGAAACAATCACATGAAGTACCAGGTAGTGATTGCTGCTCTGGAAAAATTAAAGTGAGTAAGTGGGATGAAGTGCCAGGAGCTGGCAGCAAGGTGTAGTTTTATTGTATTCTCCTCTCCTCTCTGTTAAACCATGGTTTTAAAAGGAACAGTTTTCATCTCAGTCTGTGGAAGTTGAAAAATATTACTGAGGGATAGTAGTATTTGTGATTTTCATTAATGGTGAAACATAAGATTCCATCATTTTTGGGTACAGGAAGCATTTGAAGAGATCAGACAAAAGAATCTAATTCTTCTCTTTGGACCAGCACTGAGTCCTTTGCTTATATATTACCCCCAGCCCTTGCATCAATATCTTGAACCTTTTTGTATAAATTATAGAGATGATAAAAACAGAAATGATTTAAACTTCTTTTTGATCCTTATATCACAGCACCCACTGCAAAATCAAAGTTTCCTCCAAACACATATGTTTTACTATTTCTATGAGATTATTTATAGACAAACATGCAGATAAGTCAACCAGACATCTAAGCTCTAGTCTCCTGTTTTGAATTCTGTGAAGCATTTAAACATTGCCAGGGTAAAGGGGCTGTCATTGCCAGTAAAGGCTAATATTATAGGCTGTTCTGCTCAGATGGTAGCAAGGTAGTATTCACTGCCACTTTTTAAAAAATTAATGTTCCAGAATTCATTTTTTTATGCACCACACCCAGTGCTCCATTCAATACATGCCCTCCATAATACCTACCACCAGGCTCACCCCCCCCAAGACCCCCTCCAAAACCCTCAGCTTGTTTCTGAGTCCACAATCTCTCATGGTTAGTCTCCCCCTCCAATTTCCCCCCAACTCACTTCTCCTCTCCGACTCCCCATGTCCTCCGTGTTATTCCTTATGCTCCACAAATAAGTGAAACCATATAATTGACTCTCTCTGCTTGACTTATTTCACTCAGCATAATCTCTTCCAGTCCCAACCATGTTGATACAAAAGTTGAGTATTCATCCTTTCTGATGGAGGCATAATACTCCATAGTATATATGGAACATATCTTCTTTATCCATTCGTCCATTGAAGGGCATCTTGGTTCTTTCTACAGATTGGCAACTCTGGCATTCCTCAACTTCATAAAATCTATCTATGAAAAACCTATAGTGAATATCATCCTCAATGGGAAAAAGCTCACAGCCTTCCCTTTGAGATTAGGAACATGACAAGGATGCCCACTTTTGCCACTGTTGCTCAACATAGTACTAGAAGTCCTAGCAACAGCAATCAGACAACAAAGAGAAATAAAAGGTATCTAGATTGGCAGTGAAGAAATCAAACTCTCTCTCTTCGCAGATGACATAATACTTTATATGGAAAACCCAAAAGACTCCACCCCCAAACTACTAGAACTCATACAGCAATTTGGTAATGTGGCAGGATACAAAATCAATGCACAGAAATCAGTTGATTTCTTATACACTAACAATGAAAATAGAGAAAGGGAAATTAGAGAATCAATTCCATTTACTATGGCATCAAGAACCATAAGATACCTGGGAATAAACCTAACCAAAAAGGTAAAGGATCTGTACTCAAGGAAATACACTTACGAGAGAAATTGAAGAAGACACAAAAAGATGGAAGACCATTCCATGCTCTGGATCAGAAGAATAAACATTGTTGAAATGTCTATACTGCCTAGAGCAATCTATACCTTCAATGCTATCCTGATCAAAATTCCACCAGCATTTTTCAAAGAGCTAGAACAAACAATCCTAAAATTTCTATGGAATCAGAAGAGACCCTGAATTGCTAAGGGAATACTGAAAAAGAAAAACAAAACCGCAGGCATCATGTTGCCTGATTTTAACATTTACTACAAAGCTGTGATCACCAAGACAGCATGGTTCTGGCACAAGAATAGACACATTGACCAGTGGAACAGAGTAGAGAGCCCAGATATGAACCCTCAACTTTATGGTCAAATAATTTTCAACAAAGCAGGAAAAAATATACAGTGGAAAAAAAACAGTCGCTGCCACTTTTATGATATTAGTTAAGAATCTCACATACTGTTAAATTCTGTCATTGCACTAATAGCCTGGTTTAGGGAAAGCCAATGCCACACTTATCTTCTAGTTCAGAGAAGAGATATATTGTGTCCAAAATAATAGGTATAATCAGTGGCCCTTCTTTCTTCCTTTCTTCAGAACCAAAGAGCATCTGGTCTGTTTTTCACTTGCTATTTGAACAACAGTGATTCTACTCTGAACAGGTACCTGAGTCTTCATTGACATTTGCTGCTGTTCTGAAGAAGACATTGGGCAGCAATTTGAAAAATTTACAGTGGGCTTATTTAGAAGACCTCATGTCCCATGGCACTTTTTGGTCATGCTGCCTTTTCCTGGTAGCTGTGTAGAAGCGCTAATATGACAGGATACTGTATAACCTATGTGCCCTGAGAGCAATTAGCTTGCCCAGGCCTCACACTATCATCTGTAACATGAGCCACCAGAAAAGAAATGGCAAAACCATACTAATCAACTGAATTAAGGAACATTCCATTTTGGCAGACTTTCATCTTGAGAGATACATTTCAAACTGTAATTTATTTCATTTTTATTTGGAAAACAAGATTATAATCTCAAAAATGGTAAACATGTATTGGAATTAGATTAAGGATTTTGTTAATATGTGAGACAAATAACATGTTGGAAAACACTATTGTTAAATCACTGGGAATGCAAGAGTGCTGAGGAAGTCAAAGTTGCTTGAAAGGCATATTTCAAATTAGGTCACATGTACGTTGCTGCAGCCATTTATAGCCAAATCTATGCTAGGTCATGGGAAAATAAAAGAAAATAATGCTGGAGTAAAATCCTTCCCTTAAATACTAGATGCTGGTAGCTGTGGCCAGATTGCTTATGCTTTAACTTAAAATCAATAAAACTCTCACTCATTTATTCACTCCCATATAAGGGCTTAAAAACAAAAGAGGCCAAATTTGAGTGTCTTGGATAAGAAATACGGCTATGCTTAAATAGCTCTGGGCTTAAAGAAATCTGATTAGAGGCAAGAACAAGACTGCTGGTAAGCAAATAATAGAAAAGGAAAAGAATGGCTTCCATGTTTTGTTTTGTTTTGAATTTCTTTATTATTTTCTATTTATTTATAATATTTTTAATTTATTTGTTTAACATCTTAATTTTATTTTATTATTTAGTGTTCCAGGATTCATTGTTTTGCACCACACCCAGTGCTCCATGCAATATGTGCCTTCCTTTACACCCACCACCATTGGTTTTGTACTGAGAGAGCCGATTTTCAGCTAATATCTCTGCTGTTATCCTAGTAATGCAAGATGTGAGCTACGTCTCTCTGGTTATCCCTGGATGCTTGGCTCCTAAAAATATATTAGTGTCATCAACAACAAAGGCAAGAACAAATGGGAGAAATAAAACTCTATGAACACAATCAGTATAGTGGGGACTACAAACCAGAACAGAGAAGAGCATATCTCCTATTTGCAAAGCCTTCCCCTTCTTTGTCTGATTGGATCTGTCTCCTGCATATTAAACACACCTGGAATCCCAGTGAATACTCTGTGAAGAGTTCAGCAGAAATCACTGATTACAGTGGCATTGTTGTGTGAGCTACAGTTTTTTTTTTCCTGCCCAAATGCCTAGAAAATCTCAGCTATGCATGGATCCTTTACACTGATTTTGATTTTGTTAGTTCTCTCTGAGCAATTAAAATCTTGGGAAACATTTCTTCATAGTACAATGGAATAGGGATACGATTAGTGGATTTCCCCATTTCTCTGAATTAAAATTTACCCGAAAGCTTTCAACAAGAAATTATAATACAAAATGTTCTAAAAGGAACCAAAAATACTAGCAATAAAACAAAGAGTTGCGAGCATATATTTATTTCTTCAGAAGCCTGAAATGACAGTAAGTAGCATAATGAAACACAGGAACAATCTGGAAATATTCTGAGTACTACAACAATATGCAGTACTCACTTCCTGCCCACACAAGTACATCATTCTAGTGATGCTTCCCTCTTCCTTCTGGTCTGATAATTCCAATATCCTTACCATATCTGTTTCTAATGCTTGCTCTGTCTCTTCAAATTGTGTTCTTTGCCCTTTTGGTATTTGGCTTTGTTTTTTCCTGATAGCCAGACACAATGTAAATGGACCAGCTATGAACAGACTTTGCAGGGCACCTGGGTAGCTCAGTTGGTTATGTGGCTGCCTTTGTCTCATTTCCTGAGGCCAGGGTCCTGGGATCAAGCCCCACATGGGGCTCCCTGCTCCATGGGGAGCCTGTGTCTCCTTCTCCCTCTGCTTGCTGCCCTGCCTGCTTATATTCTCTCTCTGTGTGTCAAATAAATAAATAAAATCTTTAAAAAATAAAAAATAAATAGAACTTTGGTTTGCAGTATGAGATGTGAGGAGAGGGAAAGCATTCTATAGTCCTATGATTAAGCCTCTGACAGTTTAGTGAGTCTTTTAGTCAATGTATGTCTCTTCTGAACTATGAATTTCATAAGCATTTCTCAGTTTTGTTTTTTTGCTTTTTCTCTTTCCTTTAGGTGGTACAGGATGGCTAGAGTGGTCTATACTTGGCTATTTCCCTTTTTTCCCATAGAAAATTAGACTGGCTGGACTTGGTAATTTTTCTTTCAGCAGGTGAGCTGGATCTCCTAACACCTCCGCAGGTTAGACTCTGGTTAAATACCTTCCCTCGAGGGCAGGCTTTGTTAAGGGGAAAGCAGTTTGCTCTGGTTGGTTCTTTTTTCTTAAAAAAAAAAAAAAAAATTTTTTTTTTAGCTTTCTATCATTGTTTTTATTACTGTGGAAAATTTCAAACATTCACTAAAGTAGAAGGAATAGTGTAATAATTTCCAAAATACCAAGCATTTCATCCTCAATAATTATCTGCATTTACCAACTTCAAATTTTCCCCTGCCCCTGCCCAAAACACAAGTGGGGGAGGTTTTCTCCATTATTTATTGAGGAAACCTGGTCAAGCTCCTGGAGGTAAATCTGGTGGGGGCCATTTTATGACACTTCTCCCCAGGAGTTTTAACTCTCAGAGTTGTGGAGCCTCTAGGAATTCAGCAACTACAGGTTTTCCTACCCTAGTTCTCCTTCAGTGGTGGTTTCTGGTAGAAACTCTACTGCGGTGAAGTCGTAACTCCTGTGTCTTCCTGTGTTTGTCTCTCCAGTGTTGGGGGCAGTTGATTTGTTTGTCCTGAGTCCTGTCTTCTCTTAGAGAGCCATGAAGAGTTACTGATATTTCAGTCTGTTTGGTGTTTTTATTTGTTGTAACTTAGCAAGAATTTCCAAGTTCTTTACATGTGGAAATTAGGGTGTTTTTAAAATTAATATATTTTAGACTAGTTTGGGATTATAGAAAAATGAAGCAGAGACTGCAAATTTGCTATATATCCTCTTCCTCCACATATAGTTTCCTTTAGTTTCCCATGTTAGTAATTTCCTGCATTAGTGTGATACCTTTGTTAAAATTGAATCATTACTGATATGCTATCATTTCCTGAAGTACATAGTT
Source organism: Pteronura brasiliensis (assembly GCA_004024605.1). Taxonomy (NCBI): domain Eukaryota; kingdom Metazoa; phylum Chordata; class Mammalia; order Carnivora; family Mustelidae; genus Pteronura; species Pteronura brasiliensis. The sequence goes on along the minus strand of PJEN01009793.1, from coordinate 30,984 downwards.
TATGTTAGAGTTTACTCTTTGTGTTGTATATTCTGGAAGTTTTGATAAATACATGGTATCATGTATATATTTCATTACATTGTGCTACACTGCCCTATAATTTCCTGTGCTTTATCTACTTATCTTTCATTCTTACCCCTAATCCCCAGCAACCACTTATCTTTTTACTATCTCCTGTATTTGTCTTTTCAGAATGTCATTTAGTTGGAGTGATACTCTATGTAGTCTTTTTGGACAGGCTTCTCCATAATAAACATTTAGGGTTTTCCCTTGTTTTTTCAAAACCTGACAGTTTTCTTTTTATTGCTGAATAATTTTCTATTGTTAGGATGTACCAATTTATCTGTCCAACTATTGTATGACATTTTGGTTGTTTCCTATATCTTACAACTTTGAATGAAGTGATAGAAAATTACGTGCAGCTTTTTGTGTGAACATAAGTTTTCAACCCATGTGATTAAATATTTAAAAGAATAACTGATGGATCATGTGATAAGACGGTGATGGACTTTGTAAAAAAAAAACCTTCCAAACTGTATTCTAAATGTAAGTGGTTAGATTTTTTTTAAGATTTTATTATTCATTTATTTATTTGACAGAGAGAGAGAGAGCGAGAGATCACAACTAGGCAGAGAGAGAGGGAAGCAGGCTCCCTGCTGAGCAGAGAGTCTGATGCGGCGCTCGAATCCAGGCCCCCAGGATCACAACTTGAGCCAAAGGCAGAGGCTTTAACCCACTGAGCCACCCAGGCGCCCCAGAGCTTTTTCTTTTGTGCAAGCAATGAATGAGTTTCTGTTGCTCCACATTCTCATCAGTATTTTGGTGTTCTCAGGGTTTTGGGTTTTAATCATTCTAGATGCACAGTGGTATCTTGTTGTTTTAATTTGCAATTCCATAATGCCCTAAGATATTGAGCGGCTTCTCATGTGCTTCCATTTGCCCTTTATTTTTTCTTCTCAACTTGCATACCTTTTATGTACTTTTTTTTCTTACTATGTCAGCAAGGACTTCCAATGCAATGCTTAGTAAGGGTAGTGAAAAGAGATAGTCTTGCCTTGTTGATGATCTTAGAAGGAAAGTATCTGGTTTCTCACCACTAAATCAGACATTAGTTTTAATTTATTTTATTAAGATTTTACTTGTTTATTTGACACAGAGAGAAGGATCACAAGTAGGCAGAGAGGCAAGCAGAGTGAGGAAGAGGAGGAAGCAGACTCCCCGCTGGGCAGGGAGCCCAATGCAGGGCTCGATCCCAGGACTCTGAGATCATAACCTGAGCTGAAGGCAGAGGCTTAACCCACTGAGCCACCCAGGCACCCCAGACATTAGCTTTAATTTAAATCAACTTGATTACTTTCCCCTCTATTTCTAGTTGGAAGTTTTTTGTTTTTTAAGCATTAATGATATTGCATTTTTCAAATAATTCTTCTGTTTTGATACAATTTTTTCATGTCTAACATGTTGTGATGGATTATAATAATTTTAAAATGTTGATAGCCTTATATACCTGGAATCCATTCCACTTGTTCATGGTGTATAATTGTTTTCATACAGGGCTGAATTTTATTTACTAATGTTTTGTTGTAGGTTTTTAAAAAAGATTTTATTTATTTATTTGAGAGAGAGAAAAATCACAAGTAGGCAGAGAGGCAGGCAGGGGCGGGGTGTGGGGGGAAGTAGGCTCCCTGCTGATCAGAGAGCCCAATGTGGGGCTCAATCCCAGGACTCTGAGATCATGGCCTGAGGCTTAACCCAATGAAACACCCAGGTGCCCCTTGTTGTAGGTTTTTAATCTGTTTTCATGGAACATCTTGGTTTGTAGTTTTCTTTCTTTCTTTTTTTTCTCTCATGTTGCCATCCAGTTTTGTTATTTGAGTAATTCTGACCTCACAGAATGACTTAGGAAGGGTTTGCTAGCTATTTTTTGGGTAGATTGTAGAGAACTGATATCATTATTATTGAAATGTTTGTCATAATTCACTAGTGAAACCACCTGCAACAGATAATTTCTTTTACAAAGGTTGTTAATCACTGAATTGGGTATTTTAATAGAGATCTATTCAGATTATACATCGTGTGTGAGTTTCTATAGATGATAACGTTGAGGGAAAGTTCTATTTCATTAAGTTATCAAATGTATGGGCCTAGAGTTGTTAATAACATTCATTTTCTAATGTTGCAATGTTCATGGGATCAGTAGTGATGGGCACTTTCCAACTTCTGATATTTGTAATTTGTGTCTTCTCTTGTAATATTTTTCTTTGGCAACCTGACTAGAGGCTTATAAATTTTACTGTTAAAAAGAAAACTGAAAAAGTAGTGGTCCATAGTTTGTTTGGGCAAAGTTAAAAGTGTTAGCCTGGTTAAAGCAGGAGGTAGGAAATAGACCTAGTGAAGTTGCTTTGGGAGAACAAGTTTGAGACAGAATGTTAATACTACAAGTGATAATGTTACTAATTTCATCTTAATGACTATAAGAAGTTGAATTCGAAAAGGACTCTAACTGTTGGCACTCAAGGACTCACTGAAAGAAATAAAACACAGATTTTCTAGAACAGTCAGCATGGAAATTTGTGACTGTTTCTTTATAAAATCATAACAGATAAGTTTGAGAAGGGCAATGAATAACATTTTGCTACTTACAGTGCTGTCTTGGGTAAAGAACATAAAAGGAAGCATGTTTATAAAATTCATTCCTAATATATGTGTATTAATTTGGTTGTTAGGGAATATTTTCATATGGACATCCCATTTAAAATTTACTATTAACTGGTTCAAATTAACAGAGCCTAGAAAAATTGAACCAACTATCTGAGCTACAACCATCCAGCAGACTTCACATAATATGAGTTAAAAATAAATGTTATTTTTGTAATTCATGGAGAATTTGGTTGATTTCTGCAGCAAAAAAGAAGTAGTATAGTACAGGATGAGGGACAAAGAATCATTATAACTATTACTTGTCTACAGAAATTATAACCTTCCCAATATTTTATGTTATTTTTTGTCATTAAAAATGCTATCACACTGGGCACATCTGATCTTCATAATGTTGTGAGTTAGACCAAATTTCTATACTCAAAATTTTAGAGTCTAGAAAAGTTATAGAGGTAATTTTCTAGCTCCTAGGAAAGATGAGTAAAGACCTAGTTCTTATGATAATATAGCTAGGATTTCTTTATTACACTAACTTATTTTGAAATGTATTATGCTTAACTATGTAATTTTAGTTGGTTTATACTTACATTAGTCACTTAAATAGCAATACTAGAAATTAAAACATTTGTCAAAGAAATACTCTTGTTATTAATTTCTTCATTGGTTTGAGAAGACCATAAATCATCCAGAAACCAGACTTCGTGTGATCATAAAAAGCACATAGATCACCTTGATTTTTAGAAAATATCACTCCTCTGGCTTCCTGATTTGTATTGCAAGTAACGTTTAAGATACAAAGGAAATACTAGTGTTTCCTTTGGTTGTGCACCACACATTCTGACACTTGATTTTATTTTCATTTGTTTTCACCTCCAAGAATTACATATCCTCTGATGTCCTTATATAGATTAAAATCTTTTCAAGGACAAAAACCTAAACTTTGTCTTTTAACACATTCACCATGACTTTAAGAACAAATGGTAGATGTGTAAAATTTTTAATTCATTAAGTGACCAAATAAATGTAACTTTCACTTTTCTCACCAAAATTTGTGCTTAATTTTGTTAGTATGGTATTAGTATATGCAGAGGCTAAACTTTAATTTTTTTTTTAAGATTTTATTTATTTACTTGACAGACAGAGATCACAAGTAGGCAGAGAGGCAGGCGCAGAGAGAGAGAGAGAAGGAAGCAAGCTCCCCACTAAGCAGAGAGCCCAATGCAGGGCTCCATCCCAGGACCCTGGGATCATGACTTGAGCTGAAGGCAGAGGCTTTAACCTACTGAGCCACCCAGGTTCCCAAATTGTATTTATTTCTATGCATGAGAATTTTTCTTCTGATTAAGGAATACTAAATGAATAGCCCATCTTGTGTTCTATATTAACTTTTTTGGAGATTACCTATTACTATAATATGTATGTGTCAGACAAAAATAAAAACACAGTTCTGACCTCAGAGTTCTTACATTATAGAATGATTTTAGTAAAAGGTGGGTGAGTGGATATTTGGTATTATTAATAAAAACTTTTAAAGGGAATTGATAAAATTCATTAATTCCCCAAAAAGGAAATAATTTCACTCTGCTTTATATTCATAAAATAAATAATTTCACTCTGCTTTATATTCATGAAATTTAATTTCATGGTTAACCCAAAAGTTCAAACCTGCCAGTGAAAAAATATCTTCAGCCTAACAAATGTCAAATTTTGGAAAGGTACAGTCTATGCTTTGAATACTGATATTTCTGGTTAAGAATAACAAAAGTAAGACTTGGTAGAATTTCAAAAAATAAATATTGATCCATACTTCAAACTTTTATGTTAGTCTTCAGTGCTGTGCCATTGTTACTTAAATCCATTTACAAGTTACTATACCATTGTTCCATTCCAAGAGGAGGTAATTTCTCCCTGTTCCTTATAATAGTTCACCTGAAGATTGTTGAGCAACCCCTGATGGTTTACTCCATGCAATCTCAAAATGATCATGCTTTCAACAGCAGAAAGAGACATCTATATAGATATTCAAGTCACTTTTTTCCAAATTTTTCTTCAGAATGCATAGTGGATTTATGTTTATATAAATAGTTGTCCCATGAAAGGTTAACATTATGTTTTAAGTATGAAAATATTCCACTGTGGTGAACAAATTGTTTTGTTTTATGTTTTCTGTAATTGGCTACTACAGTGTTTTTCAGAGTTGTTTTTTTTTTAAAACACTATCATGTCCAAATCCTCCTTGTGTGTTGGCTTTTCTAGTTGGTCCATGTTTTTACCTTTGATCCTAAGAGTCTTGTTCTGCTTTCTGTAGAATTTAGGGATGTCTGCTTTATCCTTAAAATCCAATTTAATTAAATTCAAAACTTCTATATTGAGTTGGGAACTGTGTTCAAGTCTGAGGCCGAGTAGGATAAGGATCCTCTATGAGTTTCCCTTGGGAGTGGACAAAATAATATGAAAGGAGGCATGGAAGCAAATATTATAAGTTAGAGATGTAACAGAGTTAGGAAAATATTTCCTTTATGTGACTAAAAGATGACAGTGTTACTACAGTACATGAGAAATGTTTCATGTTTATGTGTTACCAATAACCATCTGATTGTCTTATATAAAGCCATAATCTATAAATCTATATAAAATCTCCAAACTTAATTTCATTATGAGTTAAATTGTTTCCTTATTTTCTCCAAGTATTACAGTTTGAAATGCATCATTTAATTTTTAAAGTGATACCTAAGAGTATAATATACTTGAATAAATAGGTCAATAACTATTTTTATGGTCCTCTTTGAAGCCAAGACTGTGAAATCACCTCTCTTCAGTGACTCTGAAAGTTCTGAGAAAGCATTACAGATGAATTAGAAACCCCACATATGTACCATAGTTTCCTGATAGTAGAGAGATCACACTGAAAACAGAGATCAGCTGCTACAGTTAATTTTGGAAAACCTCAGATAATATTGATATTGACAAGAGTTAGAGATACATATGTGTGTGTGTGTGTGTGTGTGTGTGTGTTTATTTATCTATATATATACTGAAAACATGAGAATGAGAGCCTTAAATGATTATTCTTTACGTGGTTTATTGTGGTGGCTGTTGTTCAGTCTTTGTAATATCTTATTTTCAAAATACCATCCTGATTCTTATTTTCTTAGCTATTAAAATATTATTTTGAGGTATAATTTGACTTTAGGACTATTGACTTACTGAACTAGCTATATGGTCTTGGACTGAAACATGTTGTCTTGTTCCTGATCATGGGTAAGGTGGTCTGTATTTCAGCATTAATTATGGTATCAGCCATAGCTTTTGGTTTTAATTTTGTTTTTGAGATTTAATTTGAGAGGTTGAGAAAATATACTAGTATTCTTAGTTTACTGATCAATTTTATCTCATGAATGTATGTTGCATTTTCTCAAGTGCATTCACCACATCTTTTGCAGTTAGCATATAATATTTCTCCTTTAATTTTAATGGAATAAATTAAATGTGTAGAAGGGATTTTTTATGTTGACAACTTTGACTTACTCTGGGATTACTTTGTTCAATTAGCTTATTTGAGATTTTTTTTAAGGTAATTTCAATACCCAATATGGGGATTGAACTCACATCGAGTCACATGCTCCACCCACTGAGCCAGCTCAATGTCCCTCCACTAAAGTGGAAGTTTATGTCCTCGATTGGACTCCTTTTTCATTTTTCTTTATTGCATTTAGTGCTATAAATCTAAGCACTGATTAGCTCATGAGACAACTTTTAATAAGTTGTGTTTTCATCAATTATTTTTGAGGTTTTATTTTTAGACTCATGATCTATTAGAAATTGTGTAATTTTCAAGCATGTGGAGATTTCTCTAGATTTATACTACTTAGTGACTTAGAATTGGATAATACTGTAGTACAGAACAAATTCTGTACAAATTCTCTTCTAACAAAATGTGACCTATTTTGTGGCTCAGCATATGGCTTTGATCACTGAGTATTTCCAGTACATTTGAGAGAAATGTGTATTTTACCAATATTCAGTGTGATGTTATATAATATCAATTAAGTCAAAATGGTACAGCTCTTCCAATCTGCTATATATTTACTGACTTTCTTTGCCTAATTAAAGACTGGAGGAAGAATATTAATGAGGCCAACTACTAATTTATGAAGAGGTTATTTAGTTTTTTTTTTTTTTAGATTGTTGTATTTATCATCTATTTATTCTTCCAGGCAGTGCTATCTATTCAGAATTACTTTTCTATATGGCATCTTTTCTCTTCAGTCTAAAGAAATTCTTTTAACAGACTTTATTTAGCAGGTCTGCTGGACATAAATTTTTCCACATTTTGTCTGAATTGTATGTATTCATTGATCTTTATCTGCTATTTACAGTTCTCTCAAAAGCCCCCCCCCCAAATTTTAATGCCTAATGTGAGTTTTTTTTTATCGTAGCATTTCCATTCAGTGATTTTGAAAATTTCCATCTCTTTATTGAAAAACATTAGTTATTCCCTCATGTTGCTTACTTCTCTAAATTATTTAACATGTTAATTATAATTACCTTAATCCATTTCTGATAATTCCAACATCTGGACATTTCTGGGTCTGATAGCATTATTATGATAGTAATATGTTTTCACATTTCTTAATATTTCATTAAATGTGAGATACTTTGTATAAAAAATTGATAAAAATTCTTTCCCATAGAAATGAGACTGTTTCAGCTTCCAAGTTATTCATCTGGGATTGAAGGATAGAGTTCCTGATGCATTGTGTAAGGTTCAGCCACCTGTTAATTTTCTCCTGTTCCTCTACATACATCCTTACTCTACCAGGCTCCTTGCTGTCCCTTGACAACAAGTGACCCTTACTTTTCCTGCCTCAACTCTAGGGACAGTCATTTCCCATGTTTAAATTTCAATTGTTTTCCTCTTAACATCATTTAAGGAGGGTTTTTTTTCCTCCTCTCACGTCTCTATTAAAGGTTAAATCCATCATGGATCTCATCTAGCAGGGGACTTGTCACTTTTTTGTATTCACAGGGTTCATATTCCCATGTCTATTTTCTAATCGTGTAAAATAACTATGATTTTGAGTATTATTTGTCTTGAAATAATTACTGAGTCTTAAGAGGCATTCTTTAGTGATTACTGGCCTGGTACTATTTTAAAATGGCACTTGGAGATCTGGTCTTAAAAATTAGTTATACTTAAACCATAAGTGACTCAATCTCACAAAACAAACTGAGGGTTGCTGGGGGGAGGGGGATTGGGAGAGAGGGGTGGGGTTATGGACATTGGGGAGGGTATGTGCTATGGTGAGTGCTGTGAAGTGTGTAAACCTGGTGATTCACAGACCTGTACCCCTGGGGATAAAAATATATGTTTATAAAAAATAAAAAAAAGAAAATTGAAACATTAATAAAATATTTTATACATGGAAAAAAAAATAGTTGTACTTGATGAAGTCCCAAAAGTTCATTTTCGCTTTTGTTTCCTTTGCCTTTGGCGACCTATCTTGAAAGAAGTTGCTGTGGCTGATACCAAAGAGGTTACTGCCTATGTTCTTCTCTAGGATATTGATGGATTCCTGTCTCACGTTGAGGTCTTTTATCCATTTCGAGTTTATCTTTGTGTACAGTGTAAGAGAATGGTCGAGCTTCATTCTTCTACATATAGCTGTCCAATTTTCTCAGCACCATTTATTGAAGAGACTGTCTTTTTTCCACTTGTATATTTTTTCCTGCTTTGTTGAAGATTATTTGGCTATAGAGTTGAGGGTCCATATCTGGGCTCTCTACTCTGTTCCACTGTCTATGTGTCTGTTTTTATGCCAGTACCATGCTGTCTTGGTGATCACAGCTTTGTAGTAAAGCTTGAAATCAGGTAACGTGATGCCGCCAATTTTATTTTTGTTTTTCAACATTTCCTTAGCAATTCAGGGTCTCTTCTGATTCCATACAAATTTTAGGATATTTGCTCCAGCTCTTTGAAAAATACCAGTGGAATTTTGATCAGAATGGCATTAAAAGTATAGATTGCTCTAGGCAGTATAGACATTTTAATAATGTTTATTCTTGCGATCCAAGAGCATGGAATGGTCTTCCATCTTTTTGTGTCTTCTTCAATTTCTTTCATGAGTGTTCTGTAGTTCTTCGAGTACAGATCCTTTACCTCTTTGGTTAGGTTTATTCCTAGGTATCTTATGGTTCTTGGTGCTATAGTAAATGGAATCGATTCTCTAATTTCCCTTTCTGTATTTTCATTGTTAGTGTATAAGAAAGCCACTGATTTCTGTACATTGACTTCGTATCCTGCTACGTTGCTGAATTGCTGTATGAGTTCTAGTAGTTTGGGGGTGGAGTCTTTTGGGTTTTCCATATAAAGAATCATGTCATCTGCAAAGAGAGAGAGTTTGACTTCTTCATTGCCAATTTTGATACCTTTTATTTCTCTTTGTTGTCTGATTGCTGTTGCTTCATCAAGATCAAAAGCTTCTGCACAGCAAAAGAAACTGTCAACAAAACAAAGAGGTAACCCACGGAATGGGAGAAGATATTTGCAAATGACAGTACAGACAAAAGATTGATATCCAGGATCTATAAAGAACTTCTCAAACTCAACACACACAAAACAGATAATCATATCAAAAAATGGGCAGAAGATATGAACAGACATTTCTCCAATGAAGGCATACAAATGGCTATCAGACACATGAAAAAATGTTCATCATCACTAGCCATCAGGGAGATTCAAATGAAAACCACATTGAGATACCACCTTACACCAGTTAGAATGGCCAAAATTAGCAAGACAGGAAACAACATGTGTTGGAGGGGATGTGGAGAAAGGGGAACCCTCTTCCACTGTTGGTGGGAATGCAAGATGGTGCAGCCTCTTTGAAGAACAGTGTGGAGATTCCTCAAGAAATTAAAAATAGAGCTTCCCTATGACCCTGCCATTGCACTACTGGGTATTTACCTCAAAGATACAGATGTAGTGAAAAGAAGGGCCATCTGTACCCCAATGTTTATAGCAGCAATGGCCACGGCCGCCAAACTGTGGAAAGAACTAAGATGCCCTTTAATGGATGAATGGATATGGAAGATGTGGTCCATATACACTATGGAGTATTATGCCTCCATCAGAAAGGATGAATACCCAACTTTTGTAGCAACATGGACAGGACTGGAAGAGATTATGCTGAGTGAAATAAGTCAAGCAGAGAGAGTCAATTATCATATGGTTTCACTTATTTGTGGAGCATAACAAATAACATGGAGAACATAGGGATATGGAGAGGAGATGGGAGTTGAGGGAAATTGGAAGGGAAGGTGAACCATGAGAGACTATGGACTCTGAAAATCAATCTGAGGGTTTTGGAGGCACTGGGGGTGGGAGATTGGGGGAGCCAGGTGGAGGGTATTAAGGAGGGCATATATTGCATGGAGCACTGGGTGTGGTGCAAAAACAATGAATTCTGTTATGCTGAAAAGAAATTAAAAAAATTCAACTGTAAAAAAATTAGTTGTACTTGAAACTACTGTGAAAATCAGTATATCAGTACTTGTGCTAAAATACCCACTGTGGGTATTTTAGTCACCCTTAACAGTGTCCCCAAAATTATAGTTTCCTTGAGCAAACTGTTGGAAGTGGAAGAAGAAAAAGGAAGAGACCATGTAACACGTTTACTGAGAAATACAGGTTTATGTTTTCTAAGGAATCAGGCAGTAAGTCTTCCCAACTGAGTCTAATAGATACTGAAAAAAATACCAAGTAGATAATAAATTCAGGGCCACTCCATATAAACATTCATTCCTGCTATTAGAGTAAAAATGAGAATGAGTCCTCTTATAGGAGGTCATTGAGTGGACAATTCTTATATCTTGCCAAATACGTATTAATTGAATTATTCTGATTATATACTATGCAAATGAAAAAAAGGGACAATCACCATAAAACAACAACAAACATATCTAGAAAGAAGTTTCTATAGCCAATGTCAGAGTTTACTTCCTGAGTTCTCCTATAGTACTTCCATAGTTCTCCTATGGTTTTATGATTCACATTTAGGTCTTCAACCCATTTTGAATTAATTTTTGTGTACGGCATAAGAAAATGGTCCACTTCCATTATTTTGCTTGTTGTTATCAAGTACTTTGTCAAAATAAAACCTTCTTCACAGTGAAGGAAACAACAAACTAAAGGCAAATTGCAGAATAGGATAAGATATTTGCAAGTGACATATTTAATAAAGGGTTAGTATCCAAAATATATAAAGAACTTAAGAAACTCAAAACCCCCAAAATGAATAATCTAATTAAAAAATGGGTAGAAGACATGAATAGACCTTCCTCCAAAGAAGACATACAAATAGCCAACAGGCACATGAAGAGATACTCAACATCACTGATCATTAGGGATATAAAAAAACTATGATCAGCTATCAACTCAAACTTGTCAGAATGACTAAAATCAAGAACAGATGATCTAACAGGTGTTGGCAAGGATGTGGAGAAAGGGAAACCCTCTTGCATTCTTGGTGGGACTGTAAAATGGTGAAGCCACTCTGGAAAACAGTATGGAGTTTGGTCAAAAAGTTAAAAATAGAACTACCATACAATTCAGCAATTTTACTACTAAGTATTTACCCAAAGAATCCAAAAATACCAATTCAAAGGGATACATGGAACATTATCTACAATAGCCAAGTTACAGAAACAGTCCAACTGTCTGTCAACTGATGAGTGGATAAAGTGGTTGTGTGTGTGTGTGTGTGTGTGTGTGTGTGTGTGTGTATGTAATTTCATTCATTTTATGGCTGAGTAATATACAGTGGGATATTACTCAGCCATAAAAAGAATGAAATCTTGCCATTCGCAGTGATGGGGATGGAGCTAGAATACATAATGCTAAATGAAATAAGCCAGTCAGAATAAGACAAATACCATATGATTTCAGTCATGTGTAGAATTTAAAAATCAAGTGAGCAAAAGAAAAAAGAGAAAGACCAAGAGACAGACTCTTAACTATAGAGAAAAATGGATGGTTACGAGTGGGGATGGGTGAAATAGGTGATGAGGATTAAGAAGGGCATTTGTGACGATGAGCACAGGGTATCTTACAGAAGTGTTGAATCACTATAGTGTACACCTGCAACTAATATTACACTGTATGTTAACTAGCTGGAATTTAAATAAAAACTTAATTCATTTTTAAGTTACTTTTTAAAGTTCATAATAGAACACAAATCCATGAAATTCAAGCAAAAATTAATAAGAACAGAGATGAAAGGAAAAGAATGTAAGATAAAAAGGAAGTGAGCAAATAAAGCAAAATTTAAGTTATTTAGTAATAAAATGATGTATTAACATAGTTATTGTAAATGAGGCAGAAATTGAACTTTAAAAGAGCAAAAAGACACCAACCATTGAAAATAGTGAAGAAGAAAAACATGGTCGTCAAGGTGGTGATATTTCCAGAATGAGAGTTTTTTCAATGATAGATGATAGAACAACTGGGACAGAAAATGTAAATCATAATTTTGAGATGAATATAAGGTTTTAAGACAGTTTTTGATTTTTTTAAATAATAGTCTTACTGTATTTTAGAATATTTTTAACAAACACAGAAAGAATCAAGTAAGAATTATTCTTATCATGCAAAAATAATCATGGTTTTCAAGTATAAAAGTCTACAAAATTGTCACCATATCAAATTTATACTTTTAAATAGAAATTACTCTAATTTTATAATCAACATAATAAAGACTATTTTGTCCACTACTCAGAACCTAAAACAATAGTTTTGGTATAGTAGTTCTTACTAAACATTTATAAATGAATAAAGGTTTTGTTTAAAGGACTGTCATTTATAAAAGCAAAAAAGGAAAACACATCTGGATTCACACTGCAGCTATACTGTGTTAATTTTTGATCTATATCTTCCCAGACTTCTATTTATCATAAATGTGTATGTATATTTACAATGACACTATATCTACACTAAAATTCATATTTAATATGATTTGAATATATTCCTTAATCCTCCTTAGCACAATATTTCAGAGATTCTCAAAGCCCATGCTGGGCTGAAAGAGAGGATGTTTAGCTCCAAACTGTGGTGGAGTCAAAGTTTTTGAGGAGCTAAACAAAAACCCGTGAATGGGCTTCCCCATCTTCCTCTGATCTTGCGCATGCTTGAAAATGAAATCTGTTGTTTCACTAACATCAAATCTTTTTCCCCCTAAGGGAAAACATGAACATGAGTGTCCTCCAGCAACTCTGAGTTACATATAAAAAGGTTTATTTTCTTTCTTTCTTTTATTTACTTTCTTTCAAAGTTTATTTCTTTGAAAAATGCTTTGCTTTCTATTTACCCCATCTGGTGTCACTTTTGGGGCACCCGAGTGACTTAGTGGGTTAAGCCTTTGCCGTCGACTCAGGTCATGATCTCAGGGTCCTGGGATTGAGCCCCACATCAGGCTCTCTGCTCAGTGGGAAGCCTGCTTCCTCCTCTTTCTCTGCCTGCCTCTCTGCCTACTTGTGATCTCTCTGTCAAATAAATAAATAAATAAATAATCTTAAAAAATAAAAAAAAAGGAAAACTCATTTTTTTTGGATAACAGTATTTACCTTGCCTATTTTAGAAACATGTAGAAGAATATGGTAAAATGTCCTATTTGAAAATACATTAGAATGTAATTCATTTTAGAATAATGATTATCAGTTCCAAGAAAGAATCCTTCTGAGATGGCATATGCAGCTTCCTCAGGCTCAGATCTGTTTTATTGCTCTCCTAGTGAAATGATCTGTGTCTAGCGCTTATAAAATGTTATACTAAATACTCTTTATGCTAAAAAATGATTCTTAAGCTCCGAATCCATATAATATGTAAAACATCTGATGATAACATAGTGACCGATTTAATCTAGTTTGAATCACAGTGTCATGATCTAACACATGTGGATTGCTGATGGGTGAACTACAAACTGTATTGCAATCTGAGGCCAGTAGACGTACTAAATCCTTGATCTACCAATCTATGTTTTATAGTTAGAGGATTCATATCTTAACTCTGATTAAATAAAAATAGCCATACTGGTAGTAGTAAAAAAATGATTCTTATGTAAGTGTAAATCAAAGCAGGAAGTAAAAGGAAGTGGTAATCATTTCAGCTCTTTCCTCACCATATTGTCTCTCAAGGTGATGGAAAAATGTATTGCAGGAAGTACTGGAATGGTTTTATATGTAATTTATCTCAGTGTGGATTTGTTTAATCATAGGTGGCTAAACTGATTAATGCATGCAATAGAATACAGTCAACACCAACATGTATCATTCTTTGTGCATCTCTACAGTAAGAGAGTAAATGAAAAGATCGAGTTGGGAAAGCATCAAGTTCCACTAATAGAGATTTTGAGCATGCTCAGAACAATAGATATTTTAATGAAGAAACATGGAAAAGTATAAACCATTTGAATGAGAATTATAAACACCAATTTCAATATTGTTTATAGCTGAATTTGGAAAGAAGTATTTAACCTGCATCTATAAAACATAAGCATGTGAAATAAATCTTCTAGGGTGCTCATGGAGAAAGAAGTAATGTACTGGTATTTCAAATTTAAACCTAGTTCAATAGTAGGTAGTAACTTTGAACTTTTCTCCATCAACAAAGAATGATTTGGGCTATTTCCTGAGTATATGCACCATCAAAAATTTTGTTAAAAAAAAAAGTATAGTGGGGCACACAGTATTTTATCTAAATTAATGAAATAATGTGTGTACCAGAGAAGTGACTTTGATTTTTTTTTCATAAAGTATTAGACCAATTATATTAAATATTTTCTACCCATCTTTGTAGCATTATATTTTTGGTAGGAATATTCCTAGAAACTTACACTTTAGTCTATTTGGTCCAATGATAGTGATGCTTAAAAAATTACAATTGTTAGGTTTATTTGAAATTATTATCTGGATGTAGCAGTGCTTAGACTTTTACTTTCAAACACAAATCTGGTTGAACTCAAGATCAGTAGGTGAAGCGACTGCTTTCCACTCAGGTCATGATCTTAAGGACCTGGGATCCAGCCCTGCATTGGGCTCCTTGTTCAGTGAGGAGTCTGCCTCTCCTTCTCCCTCTGTGTGCTTGCTTGCTTGCTCTCTGTCTCTCAAATACATAAATAAATCCTTAAAAAAATAAAATTAAAAAAAAAAAAAAGCCAATACCTTCTGTGAGGCAGTCTCATGATCCCTAAAAATTCAAGGACATAAATCTCAGGTTAGGAAAACCTGAAAGCTAGTTCTTACATTTTTAGTGCTGTTACTTCATGTGTGTCTAATGTGTGTGTGTGATGTAAATTAAAATCATACAAAAATACCTGCTGCTACATAATATGTATGTAAAATTATATGTACATAATATGCATGATACCTAAATATCAGGGTTAACTTTACTGGGAGATAAAAAATGAGAAGGCTCCTATATATAAAATACTTGTTGATTGACAGGCCACATATTTGAAATTTCAGCAATAAAATATTTTTCATTTGGGTTAAAGTGCATTTTCCAAAACTTTTGCCCAAACCAATTTACTCTGTTACTCAGGATCCCCCAACATAGTAATATATTAATAAACAATGAACATTACCATGGATTAATTTACTTTAATCTAGTTTTATTTAGCAAGTGCTTAATGGGTGAATGGTATACTCTGTACGAAAGAGTATCTGATAAATGTACCAAGGTCATGATCACAGAAGAAATGTTATACTGATAAGAAAAAAGAATTGCAAAGAAGTGTCTCTCAGGAGCTGAGATTTATACCCAAGCTTTGTTTTGAGAAACAGGATGAACACACTAGGGTATACCTTCTGTCTGTACAACACACACACGTGCATGCATATGTTCACACGTGTGCTTCTGTGTGTGTACACATACTTTTGATATTTCTTAAAATCATCAAATTCTATACAAATGTATAAGATGTAGGCCAGTTAAATTCAACAGGGGATATACTTTTGTATATACTTATCAGTATATACATCTAGTCTATTAACATCTGAACTCTAATAATTTTACAATCACTAAACGTTAAGATAATCAAAAATTAAACCACTTTAAAAAGATGGGACTTAAATACTGATGACTCTAACATTAGTTTATAGATGAGCCCTCAGGCTTCAGAGTTCTAATATTGATTTTTCAAATAAGCAAATTTTTTATGGAAAAATATTTCAATTATCTCCTATTTTTAAAATGTAAAAATAAAAAAAAAAGGCTTCGGGTATAAAATCTAAATGTCTTCGGTGTGATCAATCAGGAGCTTAAAATGTCACTCTTTACAACCTTTGTGTGAGGAAAGGGGTGGAGAGCAGGAAGGAAAGGGGGAAGAACTGAGGTGGAGGCTACCAGACCCTTATCTACTGAAATCTATGTTGGGAAACACTTTAATGCGCAAGAGGGAGGATCTATTGTCTTAACTGCTCAACACAAGTGGCCTGAACCTGTCCTAGGTAAGTTAAACTGTTTTGTGTGCATAGGGCCAACCCCCATCCCACAGAGGCACAAATGTAGTAGCCTCTATGAGGAAGGAAGGGCATCCACCAATGTGGCAAGAATTGGTTACCTTTGGCCTTGGTGAACTTGTGCAGGCATAAAGAGTCCTGGTAGAGGCGAGGACCCCTCCTCCTCCCCCCCAGTCTCACAGCTGTCTGTTTGCAGAAATAACACTATAACATTGCTGTGCTAGCTCTGGAATGCAAACTGAGTTTGAAGTCCCTCTCTCCTGACAAAGCAGTTAGGAGTTTTTCCAGCGTTAAGTCATGACCCAGGCATGAAGGAAGATGCTGGGGGCAAATAACACAACTGTGAGGAGGGCAGTACCTTTGAACTTCTGGAATACAGGGTTGCCCAGGCCAGCCTGGAAGACGAAGGTGTTGGAGAACAGGAGGAAAATGGTGCTGATGTTGCAGAGAATCGTGGTATCCTGGATAACAACAATCACCAGGATGACAGGAGCCAGTCAGAGTAGTTCTATGAAGGAATTAACAGACCATAGGACAGCAGCAGGAACTGAAGGGAGAACACCAGGCTATAGTTACTGGTCTGGAGCATTTCCCTTTTGTTCAATTTGCACCCAGGGGCACATTCCACAGTTTCCCATAAAACAACACCTAGATTACTCCCCAGCAGTGAGGGAGAAGCACTAGTTCATCAGAACCAGAGTTGTTTCCCTAGCTCTAAGACAGGGGATTCAAAGACCCCCTCCACCTGTTGTTCCAGGGATGACATCCTGGCTTCCGCAAACTGGGTTTAAATCCGGCAAGTAAGTAGATGGTGGCTGCAGGCTCCTCCCGCGCTGGGCTAGCCAGTTGTCCTCGGCTCTCTTGAAGTACTCTGTGGCCAACCCGGTGGCCTTGTTTGAACCCCTGCTTACCTGGGCCCGCTCCCCTCCTTTCTTTACAGCGTTGCTGCTCCCAGCTTCTGAGCCTCCCAGAGGCCGCCTGAGGCCTCCTGCCCACAACGCAGGGCCTTGCTAAGGGCCAGCTCCCCCCCCCCCAGGAGACACTTGGCCTCTGCTGCAATCCTTATGTTTCCATACCACGATGGCTGGGGAGGGACAGGAGGAGCTGAGGCTCTCCTTGTGGAAGAAGTACCTGTGGAGGAAATGAGAGTTGGGAGTCAGCACCTTGGCTTGCTAGGAGCCAGCTGCCCCAAAAGCCCGCACTTAATTTCCCAGGCCCCGGGGCACTATTTGTTAGTTTCCTGTCTTCTACACTGTTAGCCTATTCCGGTTTTCTTCATTACAGCCTGTGTGTGTGTGTGTGTGTGTGTGTGTGTGTGTGATCGTTTAAGCGCATGCACGCTTATATGTGCGTGTGTAGTAACTTACTGTTTTTCTCCCACCACTCCTAAAATGCAAGCTCCACATCTGTTGGAAATTTCTTCATTTATTTTCTTTTGCTATATCCGCAGACCCTAAAAACATGCCTGGTATTTAGGAAGCACATAGAAAACATATGTTGAGCAAATGAAAGATGAATTCAAATGACTTACCTATATTAGCAATCCATATCTCAAACGTATCCTGACCTACTTATGAGGGATGAAATGTATGACTTACATAGAATTAAACATGTGTCTAATCCAAAGACCTATATTTGCAGGAAAGCCAGTATAATTTTTGCATATTATACTGGGAAAGGATAGAATTTGACTAAACTATATGAAAAGGTATATATTTTATATCAATCTAAAATGTTAGCTGTTAAGAAAAATTACTAAAATTACAAGGGTTTTATTAATATTAGAATAGTTACATTATTGAATATGTATGTTGAGATTTTATGAAGACAAACATACCCAACTAGGTAATCCAGTCATTCTGAGAAGAAGTTTATTATAAACTTCTAAATAAAATCAGACTCACAAGTTTAGGCTTAACATTTTAAAGTAAGGATCTTTTATCACTTAGGGTGTACAGAAACTTTTCATAGAAGGCACTGAGAAATAGTTCACTTGCAAAATCCGTATTCAAAAATAAATATCCTTTGGACAGATAGATAATGATGTGAAAGCAGTTTAAGACTGTTTAAGGTTTTTGAAGTTTGTCCATTACTGCTGATGATAAAGTTGTAGGAAATTTCAATCTTTGGCCAAAAGACTGAGGTCAGCATCTCATTGAAATATCTTTCTAAAAAGCAAATTAGGTAGTACTCTAATCCTTATTCCTGTGTTCAAGGATCATATGAAAGGGTGTTGATAAAGAAGAAACCTTGAACCACAGGCTTATTAAACAAAATCATTAAGCTCTGTATTAGTCTCAAGAGAAAAACAATCCAATGAACTGACAGAGTGTTGCTGACTCAAGAAGTCTTTGACTTTCACAGCTGTCTCCAGTTTCCTAAATATGATTTTAGGTTCATTGTTGGCTAACATTATTAACAGTAGAATTCTAGGTTATATATATATATATACATATATATATATATATATATATATATATATATATGTATATATATAATCGGAAGTACATGAGAAAGGTTTATAAAATTCTTCCATAAAATTGTGGTGTCACATTCATAAGTCATCTTCACACTCACCTTTTTTTACTGTGTAATAGAAGGCATTCATCACCATCCAAGACAGCTATAATTGACTCTTTGCAAGATGGTAGACATGCTTGAACATAGCTCCCCTTTTCTCCAAAGTTTAAACTCTACGCAGCAAAAATTAAAAATGAGTACATTTTCGAGCAATGATCCATGCTAGGGTCAAACTTACCTCATTTATCTCCTTAAGGTTATTTTCTACCTAACTGTTAATTCATGCTAATACACATCCTTTAAGGTTGGAAAAGAGGAAAAAAACTGAGTTATTGAATGTATCCTCTGCAGGGCATTTATAAAGGTAGCGTTTATAAAGCCTTGTCAATCTCTCTACTCACATTTAATCTGCCTAATCTATACATGTAAAATTTGAAGATCAAAAAGGTTAAGCTACCTGTTGAAAGTTGCATAGCTAGTAAAGGCCAAAACCAAAATTCAAATCTAAGTTGTTCCACTCTCACATTGTTAACCAAAATGTTACATTGAGAGTTCTGTCTTGGTGGTTTAAAATTATTTCTTTTCAGCAGAATGTATATGCTAGTGGCCTTAAAAGGAAGAGAGTGTTTTCCTTTTTACTGATAGTTTTGTAAATTAAAAGAAAATGGCACGTGGAATATTTAAGGAGAATTTCATGATCAATAGATGGCTTATGTCAATAAAAATGTCACTGGTTTCAAACAAAAAGTAAAAACCTATAAAACCAAAGAAAATGAGGGAGATGATGACCATGCAGTTTAAGAAGATGGAAAGCATGTCATTAATGGAGAAAAAAAAAAAACAAAACCTGAATCCAGGGTCAGAAATTAAAAAAAAAAAAATCCAAACAAAAGAATAATTTGGAGTATACATAAGAAATTTAGACATTCACAACATCTGCCAAGTCACCTCCATAAATGAGGTTGAAAATTGCTGACACAGGATATTTTTTGAAATTCTATTTAGGATTTCAATTGTGTGTAAGGGGGAGTGAAATGCAACTAAATACAATCTATTGATGAAATACAAATAAGTTCATATGTGATGAGTAAATAGAGGAATGAGTATCACTTTCAGATAGAGTGTATGTTGATATAAGAATCTTCCCAGCATTTTAATATTTTGTGGTAACAAGTACCAGCAGTTGAATGCCGCAGAAAGTGTCCCCCGAAAGCAACAGGGTGCTACACATACGTGACACAACTCTACTCCACATTCTTTTTTGCCACAGGCTTTGACTTATTGGGTGGTCTTCTCTAATCTGTCCATAGTTCAGTACCTTTAGCTCTTACTTACATCCCCTCTGTTGAGCTATCTTCACAATTTTTTTAGGTAAGGTCATGTATTTATTACAGTGCTCCGCTATTTGAAAATCTCCCATGTTTACATATACTAGTATTTTTCCTTAGGAATTGGTGTTGGTGTCCCAGATGTAAGTCCCACTGATGCTGAGTACACTGTTGCTAATTCTGCTTTTTCTCCCAACTGGTCCATTTGGCATCATGTAAAATTTTTAGCAACATATACATCATATATGATAAATAGGTCTAAACTGCTATGGAAAGATTTCAAGATACATGTAGTTTTTTAAAGAGAATACATTGTAGTATGCATAGAGTGATTGCATTTTGGTGTGAAGGAGGAAAAAATGAAATTATACCTAGATCTGCTCTTGTATCACATAATATATTTAAAAGGTTTCCAGGTAGATAACACAATGGTAGCTACCTAGGTCTGTATCTCCCAATATTTTCTCCAGAAACAAAAAAAGAAAAAGAAAAGGGAATGTACTAAAACTCATGCCTTCAGCTTTCACAAGTTGAAAATGGAGAATGCCCAAACTGTAAAAGTAAAAGTAAAAGTAAAAGTAAAAGTAGGGAAAATAGAGAAGTTGCTAGATTCTGGTGTACACTATATATTAATCCTGCCCTGCTGCAAGGCTTTGTGTTGAACAGAGCAGAGAGGAAGAGAGAGAGAAGGAGGAGAAAAGGGAAGGAGGAGGGAGGAAGGGGTGGAGGAGAATGTGCTATGAAGAGAGAACAGGGGAGCTAGTGATGGATCTAAAGTTAATCTAAAGCAGCCACCAGTAAAAGTATGACAAGCATAATAGTGAAAGTACTTTTAAAAATAAAGCTTTCTGGGATGCCTGGGTGGCTCAGTTGGTTAAGCCACTGCCTTCATCTGGGGTTATGATCCCAGCGTCCTGGGATTGAATCGCATATCGGGCTCCTTCCTCAGTGGGGAGCCTGTTTCTCTCTCTGCCTCTGTCTGCCACTCTGCCTACTTGTGTTCTCTCTCTCTCTCTTTGACAAATAAATAAATAAATAAAATCTTTTTAAAAAATAAAGCTTTCAGAAGTATCACAGCATGATTGTCACAGAAGAAACTTAGTTTCTTACAATACGAAGTGGCTGTCTTTGAGACACAGAGCATCTGAGAGGAAAAAGGAAAAAGAGAGGTACCTTATGGCAGGGGGAAATAATGGAATATAACTAAAATTTTAAACAAGAATCTCAAGTATCTTTTGAAAATGAATGAAGATCTGAATCTACAAATTAGAGGGCAAACAGGAGAAAATTTTCTCAGAATGATTAGGTCTTAGAAGTATCCTAGTAAAACTATTAATCTTTGAAGAGAGAGATGAAAAAAATAATTGAGTTCTTCAGCAAAAAAGATCAAATAACTGACAGGGCAAAAATAAATTAGACTGACATTCAATTTTTGAAAAGCAACATTTAGAACAAGATCATAATGGAGCACGAGCCACAAAGTATCATTAAAAGGAAGTGTGAACCAAGGATTATATATCTAGTTAAACATTTCCTAAATATAAAGGTTATAGAAAAAGTTTTAAACATAGATGAATTTAGGGATTTCTTTACTAATGAGACCTTCTTGGGGAAATTAGAATGAGCTCCATTACAGCAAGAGATGCCTGGGGAAACTTCAACAAATGGACAGATACTGAACATTTTAATGTATGCAACTTAAATTTAATGCTGAAAAGTGGAGATGAGGACAGATGACTAATGTACAAAATCTATAAATGGTGACATAGCACAACTTTTTTTTTAATGGGAGGAAAACGGAGATAGAAGGAATTGGATGAGCTCATTGATTCCTTTTAAGTTGATGTGTAATATATTAGCCCTTGACACATGTATAGGCCAAAGATAGGAAATAAAGGATCCCATTAAAAACTGACAAACCGGGTATTAAAAGTTCAAGTATAGAAACTGCGAACTAAGGGCATTCATGACTTAGAAGTACAAAGATAGTAACTAGAATAAAAATACAAACCTTCCAAAATACACTTTTTAGTTAAAATGAGATTGTAGCATATAAAGAAGCATGAAATTAAAACATAAAACCTCTAATTATAAAATATGGTTACAGAAATAAAGCCAAAAATATTTGGCAGAAAAATAAATGGGAACACATGTAGTTTCCCTCTTAAAAAAAGATACTGAATTTCCTCACAAAACAAGATGTGATTATGTTATTTTCAAGAGGAAGATGAAGATAAACTGATTTAAAAAAGACAAAAATCTTTTTAAAGACAGATTTTTAAGGAATGTCTAAAGTTATATTAGGCAACTAGAAACCACAAGAAAGTGTGATGGCAATGCTATTTATCAGACCAAGTATAATTTAAGTGCACATTTAAAACCTCATAATTTAAAACCTCATTTGACAGAGATGTTTTTAAATCACAGTAATTGGGACAGATTAAAGAAGAAAAAAACCTACACAGTTACTGTAATCTGGATATTTTTTAGAGGATTATAGTTTAACAGTTCAGGCACCACATATATTCAAAAATTGAGCAAATTAATATGTTATGATGAAACTCAAGGCTCAATTGTTAGAGAATGTAGTTAAATGAAAAAAAAAAAAAAGCAAAAACTAGAATAAACCCCAGGTGTTTGTTTGAATGGGTAGTATCAATAAAAGCTCATTACTTCCTACATCCATCTTTGGAGAGATCCTAGAAGCAGTGATCTTCTTGATGTTGGTTTTTAAATCTATTCTCAGTTAAAAGAGTCAAGCTTCCTTACAGAAATGGTTGATTGCATGGCAAGGAGAAAGCAAGATGAGTTTGGAACATCTTGTGGTATAAAAAAGTAGGAAGTGCTCAAGAGATAAAGGAGGCATTACAAACAGACAAAACATTATATTGGTGAGATAGGTAGTTGGTACATAAAGTTAAACTTCATTCATTCTTCCAGCTGCATCATTCCCATTTTATTAATATACCCAAATGTTTTTATGCATCCCCTTCTGGGTGGGCATTTAGGCAATTTCCAGTCCAGATCTCTTTAGAACTGTGCTGCTATGAATTTTTTGGTACATGTCTGTTAATAAGCATGTGTATACATCTATGTTGGGTATATATTTGGAAGAGGGACTGCTAAGTCCTAGGGAAGGCATCTGTTAATCTTTGACAGATACAACCAAACAATTTTCTAAAGTGGTTATCCCACTTTCCTTCCCCATCAGCAGTGCATGAGTTCCGCTTGATCCATATTTTCTCCAAATTCTGTAATTTTCTTCCTTTCCATGTTAGCCATTCTGATTTTTTGAAAAGCCCATAAAGAAAGACCTATTATCTCAAAGAAATGAGAATCATGACAATAAGCCTCATAGTAGTTACTTTGGAAGTCAGAAGGTGGTAGAAAACACATCCTCAAACAGGTCTTCCAGCTTCTGCCCTTGATTTCATATAACCTATTAGCAGCACAGCAACCCGAGTGCTTTGATCAAAACGTTAAATCAGATCATGTCCTCCTTGCCTTAAAATTATCCAATGGCTTTGACTCTCATTCTATTTAAAAAGCCCAAATTCTGAATATAGTACAATAAGACCTTCATGAATTGTCCCCTCTTATGCTTCATTCTACCTGCTTATTCAGCCCTGACCACCTACTCTTGCTCACACATCAAGCATATGCCCACTCATGTCCTTTGTTCAGTCTGTTCCTTAGGCTGGAAAATGTTCCCCTCAGATGTCCACAAGGCTTCCTTGGGAAATATTTTCTCAAAATGTTTAAATAACAACCTCTTTTCACTTCATAGTCTCTTTCTTGCATAATTCTACTCCTAGATATCTATCCCCATCTAAAATATTGTTTTTTTTGGTCTTCAGCTAACATGATACATACATAATTTGTGAGTTTTTTAAGGCTCTGTTGTATAAGCACAGCTTAAAACTACTAGCATAAAAATCAATAAATTGCTTTTTCTCAATGAGTTTGCTGCCAAAACACAGATGTTACAAAAACCAGCACTAAACCTACACAAAAATGGAA
Organism: Pteronura brasiliensis; assembly: GCA_004024605.1. Taxonomy (NCBI): domain Eukaryota; kingdom Metazoa; phylum Chordata; class Mammalia; order Carnivora; family Mustelidae; genus Pteronura; species Pteronura brasiliensis. The sequence continues at coordinate 6,943 of PJEN01009793.1, read as the reverse complement.
AAGGATAAGATTCATACCAACCCCATCATCGTTGGACATGTAGATTCAGGCAAGTCTATGACTACTGGTTCTCTGATCTACAAATGTGGTGGAAGCCACAAAAAAACTACCAAAAAATTTGAGAAGGAGGCTGCTAAGATGGGAAAAGGCTCCTTCAAGTATTCCTGGATCTTGGATAAGCTGAAAGCTAAATGTGAATGTGGTGTCACCACTGATAGATACCTCCTTGTGGAAACTCAAGACCAGCAAGTATTATTGGGCCTTCACTGGACATAGAGCCCCAGGACACAGAGACATTATCAAAAATGTGATTACAGGCACATCTCAGGCTGACTGTGCTGTCCTGATTGTTGCTGCTGGTGCTGGGGGATTCGAAGCAGATATCTCCAAGAATATGCAGACTCTGAGCATGCCCTTCTGGCTTACATACCAGGTGTGAAACAACTAATTGTTGGTGTTAACAAAATGGATTTCACGGAACCACCCAAAAGCCAGAAGAGGTATGATAAAATCATTAAGGAAGTCAGCACCTACTTTAAGAAAATTGGCTACGTCCTTCGCATAGTAGCATTTTGTGCCAGTTTCTGGTTGGAATGGTGACAACATGCTGGAGCTTGGTGCTACCGTGCCTTGTTTCAGAGGATGGAGTCCCCGGAAGGATGGCAATGCCAGTGGAACCATACTGTCAGAAACTCTGGATTGTACATTACTACCACCTCATCCAGCTGATGAACACTTGCATCTAGTCCTTTAGGATGTCTATGCGATTGGTGGTATTAGTAGTGTCCCTGAAGGGAGACTGGTGTTCTTAAACCTGGTCACCTTCGCTCCAGTCAGTGTTACAACTGAAGTAAAGTCCGTTGAAATGCACCATGAAGCTTTGAGTGAGGCTCTACTTGGGGGTAGCATGGGCTTCAATGGCAAGAACATATCTGTCAAAGGTGTTCCTTGTGGTGATGTGGTTGTTGAGAGCAAAAATGACCCACTGATGGAAGCCGTGGGATTCATGGCTCATTGGATTATCCTGAACTCTCCCAGCCAAATCAGTGCCAGATAAGCACCTGCCCTGGATTGTCACATGGCTCACATTGCTGGCAAGTTTGCTGAGCTGAAGGAGAAGATTGTTCATTGCTCTAGAAAAAAAGCTGAAGATGGCCCCATGTTCTTGAAATCTGGTGATGCTGCCATTGTTAATAGGAATCCTAGCAAGCCTACGTGTGTTGAGAGTTTCTCTGATTATCCTCCTCTGGACCATTTTGTTGTTGGTGACATGAGACAGTTGCTTGTGGGTGTCATCATAGCTGTGGACAAGAAGGCAGCTGGAGATGGCAAGGTCCCCAGGTCTGTCCAGAGGTTGAGAAACTAGATGAGTATTATCCCCAATACCTGCCACCCTAGTCTTAATCAGTGGTGAGAGAACAGCTTAGAACTGCTTGTGTCAGTTGGCCATTTAATAGTAAAAGGCTGGTTAATGATAACAGTGCATCATAAAACCTTGCGAAAGAGAGGAATTTTTGTGGACCATTTGTTTAGTGTGTGTGTAGAAATTTCAGGTCACTAGTTTTTAAAATCAGTACTTTTTAATGGGAACAACCCAATCAAAAATCTGTGACAGATTTCTGAGACCCATTAGAACAAAAGTGTAATTGGGGGAGAGCAAGAAAAAATAATTAATTAATTAATAAAACATGGAAATTTATATTCAAAGTAATTTTTAAACTTATAGTTGTTGAGCTGGCAGAAAGAAAGGGCTACTTAAGATGGCGAAAGTTCCTGCCACAAAACCTGAGCTCAGGAGAACAAAGACCCAAGCAGGAATCTGAAACCCCTCCCCCCACCCGCCCCGGGTTCCCATGGACCAATGGGACCCCAACAAGCAGGCGAAATATCCAAATAAGGGAAACTTGCCAAAAGACCCCTGAACTCCCCTTGAGTCCCCTTAAAAGCCCCCTTCTCCCTGCCTTGGGCACGACTTCCACCACTCTGCTTTCCAGAGTTGCGGAACCTCATCCGAGGGTGCCCACCTCCTCCCGGCGCAACTTTCCTGGCTTCCCTTCTCCTGAGCCCTGAAACTTCGCCAGAGAATGCCTTTAATAAATCTTGCCTTGCACCCACTTTGCCTGGTGTTGTGTTTATCTCGCCGGAAAAACTTTACAATAGTTACTTGTTTGAAGGAAATTGGTTTAATTTTCTTTATTGCTTTCAGTATTTCTTTCATGGGTTTCAGAGTTTTAATTGTATATGCCTGCCTGTGCTTTCTTTGTCTTTATATTTATACTACTGTGCGCTCATACTCATTTTTGAAATTGTGGATTGATGTTTCATGCATTTTGGAAAATTTTCAGCTTGCATTACTTAAGACATCCATTTTCTCATCTTCTCTATTTTGGAACTGTAGTTATACATTTTTTGAATCTCTATACCATGTCCATATGTTTCTTTCAGACTTTACTGTAATTTTCATCTCTGTTTTCTTTATATTTCTACCTGGCTGTCTTCTGATTATCAGGCTTTGAATTCCCTAATTCTCTCTTCCATTATATCTTCAACATCTATTTGTAGATACTATATTTTTAATGTTTAGGAGTATTTGCTTTTTTTAAGCAAATAAATGTTATTTCCTTGGTGAAATTATCCATCTTTTTAAAATCTATTTTAATAAAAATGTAGTTGAAGTTCATTTTTCAAAACTCCATGTTTGGATCACTTGCAGCTTTATTGGTTTATCTTTGTTCATCTTGATTTTTGTAACTTGGTCTTATTTCTTCCTAGGACAGTTTTTACTGAATGCAGTGTACATGAACAATAGCAAAGGCTCTAGATGTTGTTTTGTTTCTCCACACTGCATTTAATTTTCTTCCTATAGGAAATGGAGAATAGTCAGATCATCTTACTCCAGCTTAGGTTTGTCTGCCTGTTTTTTCCCTTCTAGAGTTTACCTCTTTCAAGGTCTCACATGAAAGCCTGAATTTTAAACTTAATCCCTCATTCCTGTCAGCTGTGAAACCAATTTTTGTCTTCACTGTGTATATTCTGGAAACACTGATTAGTGAGATAGCCTCCTTGGTGTCTATTTTAACATTCTCAGGATCTCCTCCAATGCAAGTAGTATTTATTTCAAGATGAGATTATGTAAGGACTTTGCAGCTCATTTAATTTTATTTCCACGATCGTGACACTCCTTAAATCCCAGCTGCCTTTGTTTTTTTGATAGATTTAAACATCTTTTAAAAAAAAACTTACTTGTTTTGGTTTCTGCAAGAAACTAAAGAAGACTCTTCTGCAAGAAGAGTTAACCTATTACAGCTTCTATCATGCTACGTAAATGTGGAATTTTCTCTAAAAATATATTTGGGATTTAAATGTGTAACTATTTCACATGAGAGCCAGTTGTGTTGACTGAGGTTTCAGAAAAGAAAAAAAAAATCCTTCTCTCATTTTTAGACCAATACATATTAAACTCTAACACTTTTCTTTCAAGTCAGGCTTTTAATTTCAATATCAGGGAATCTATTGATAACTTTGAATTCTCATGATAATTTCTAGTTGTGCCATGGTGGTCAGTGGAAATATATCTATATCTACAAATGGAGAGAGAGAGAGTTGGGAGAGATCTTTTTTTATTGTGAAAGCCATTGAATCTTCCTAATCACAAAACAAAAACAAATAATAATTCTCTGTATTAAGCAAAAAAGATAAGTAAGCAAGACTGACTACATAAATTGTCTGTCATAATTTGACAGAATGTAACATGAAAATGCAGGGCCCTTATTTAAAAATGAAGAATTTCATGACATCTAAAGCAGAACATTAAGTAGATTTTAGAATAACAACTGTTCTTTCTTTAAACAAACAGGCTAGGGTAGAAGCAACTCTAAAAATTCCCCTCTTCATAATGTTCCAAATATTTCTCTAATGATGAGTTGTTCAGTGCCCAATATGATATGTACACAGTAATATATAATCTACTAGGGAAAAAATTCCATATAATAAGAGTATATTTAAGGACTATTTTTTTAAGGAATATAGATGAGCTACCTAGGAAAATAACTTATTCCTCTTTGATCATAGTTAGAAAAAATACAAAAACTTATATTTTATATATTAACCATAATGTGTATTTTCTTCTTGAGAGCTCCTCTGAGACTGCCTATTTTATACTTAGAGCCATTGTTTGCATTCTGCTATGTTACGCTGAGCCCAAACAGCCACAAATGGTACAACTTCTTTTTCATGTTCTGATACTTTTTCTTGGTAAAAATTAACTTACATGTAAAATTGGATACCATAGTCTTATAACACTTCTAATTAGAAACATTTAACAAAAGCGACTTTGAACTATTGTTTGATAAAAAAATAATCAATGGCTTAATTTTTCCCCATACATCATGTTTTCTCATGCTTTTGAAATTTCATATTCTGTTCCTTTGGTCAAAAATGCCTTTATCATCCTGATTTTACTGGCAAACCTTGGTTTAATTTTAGGATTCGGTTTAGACAAAAGTCTCGGAGCTTGCTGGCCGAGTTCTGACTGACTCTGTGCTCCTGTAGCTTCTTCTTCTTCTTCTTCTTTTTTTTTTAATGTATATAAGGGATTATTTGCTTCCCATAGCATCTTATACAGACTTAGAGCCTAATGGACCATTAGGTACAGAGTAGCATAGACTCTCAATGTGTGTGCTTTTTATGGCAGTGCCCTACTTGATTGATCTTTGTTATCTCAACCTTTCTCAGGTGTTCAGCAAACAACTATTTGACTAAACTTTAGTCAACTAAGACAATTGTGTTCCTAATTTCACTCATCAAACATTTCTTGAGTGCCCAGCATTTTTTGCACAATGGACATATGCTACTTATCAAGAAAGATTTGCCACTGCTCTTAGAGAACTTAAAATACTAGCAATAAAAATTAGAAATGAAAAAGAAATACTGTGATCATCACTATATGGAGAGTAAAGAGTGCTCAGGGCATTTAAATGGATCTTAGGACCCCCAAATTACTTAGCTTAAAATGAAGTTGCTCAAGTGATATATTTAGTATTAGCATTACAAATAATCAGAAAGATTGTGCAGGCAACTAACCTTGTTAAGTCTATTTTCTCTTTGTTACTAGATAATGATATCACCTCCCACTTACTAATTTCAGATTTTCTGACTGCCTTTGTATTCATATGAATCCTGAGGCAAAGAGATAAGGGACTGGTATTTTAAAAGCATGATTTAGATACTTAGGTTTTGCATTTTCCTAATTCCATCCACATGCCTTTATTGACACTACCTGGCCTCCTTGTGAGGAACCTCGCCCGCATCTCCCATTTACTGGCACCAAGTCAGCACAGGATTAATATCGCCTGCCTCCAACAGAAGGAATAAAGAAAATAGATTTCTACAAAAATCATAATACCCCAGTGTCATTTTCAGAAGTCTATGACAGCCCTTAAATTTATGACTTTCTATTTTAATATTTACTCTATATTTGTTCTTTGTTAATATTAAAATATTTAGTAATATACAGATATGAAAAATGAAATCATATGTCACATAAATGGGCAACATACTACCTTAGTGTTAATTCTCTTGTTTGAAGATGTAGGTAAAATGATAACAGAACATCAAAAATTTAGTCACTTAAAAGCTTTGTTATGGAACTTGATTATTCAAATGTACTGTCAAGTAGTAACACATCAAGAATAAATGGAACGGACTCCAAGATCACCTGGTTGGTCTGATGATCTTCATTTGTACTTCCTCTAGAGACTACTCACACATAAGCTGAATTATTTTCCCTTCAGATCTGACTTTCCTAACACAGGTGGTAACTTCTTGGTTTATATCACTAGCACATAACTTATATTAAAACATCATTTACTTTATTGTCATCTTTATTTGTAAAATGAACAGTCTCGGCTTTGACTAAAAACTGTGTTTGACTTAAAGAGTGAATAGAGCCTTGGAGGACATGCTAAATGAGAAACTCTTTTGGTCACCTACACTCCTACACTCCTACACTCCTACACACACTATTCCTTATGTTTCCCAAGCACATGTTTCCTAACATAAATGATTTTAGTAGTTTAACCTCTGTTATGTTAGGGGAAACTGCTGTTGAGGTAACCTTAGGGGACAGGTTTACCATATTTAGGTAGAATATCTTGAGAAACACCCTGTGCATTTTTAAACTTTAAGTAAAAATCTGCTAAGTAGTCATACATGATAGAGAAGCAAAGTTTTTCCAAAAACAAGGGAAAAAATTCTTTTTTTTAGTTTAATTTTATTTTTCATTGTTCCAAGATTTGTTGTTTATACACCACACCCAGTGCTCCATGCAATATGTGCCCTCCCCAGTACCCACCACTAGACTCACCTAACCCCCCACCCCACTCCCCTCCAAAACCCTGTTTGTTTCTCAGAGTCCACAGTCTCTCATGGTTTTTCTCCCCCTCCAATTTTCCCCAATTCACTTTTCCTTTACTTCTCCTAATGCCCTTCGTGTTATTCCTTATGTTTCACAAATAAGTGAACCATACGACAATTGACTCTCTCTGCTTGACTTACTTCACTCAGCATAATCTCCTCCAGTCCCATCCATGTTGATAGAAAAGTTGGGTATTTATCCTTTCTGATGGAAGCATAACACTCCATTGTATATATGGACCATATCTTCTTTTTTTTTATTATTATCATTTTTTAATTTATTTTCAGCATAACAGTATTCATTGTTTTTGTACCACACCCAGTGCTCCTTGCAGTCCGTGCCCTCTCTATTACCCACCACCAGGTTCCCCCAACCTCCCACCCCCCCACCTCTTCAAACCCTTCAGATTGTTTTTCAGAGTCCATAGTCTCTCATTGTTCACCTCCCCTTCCAATTTCCCCCAACTGCCTTCTCCTAACTCCCCTTGTCCTCCATGCTATTTGTTATGCTCCACAAATAAGTGAAACC
>PJEN01009792.1:0-75859 GCA_004024605.1 Pteronura brasiliensis | reverse complement strand
AAAAACAAAAAAAAAAAAAAAAAAAAAAAAAAAAACAAATGAAAATAAAAACACAACAATCTAAAATTTGAGATGCAGCAAAAGCAGTTTTAAGAAGGAAGTTCATAGCAATACATGCCTACCTCAAGAAGCAAGAAAAATTTCAAATAAACAACCCATCCTTACACCAAAAGGAGCTAGAAAAAGAGCAACAAAGAAAACCAACAGAAGGAAGGAGATAATAATGATCGGAGCAAAAATGAATCATATAGAAAACAACAACAACAATAGAGAGGTCAAGGAAACCAGGGATGGGTACTTTAAAAGAATCAGTAAAAATGATAAACCTCTAGCCAGACTTATCAGCAAAAAGAGAGAAAGAACTAAAATAAAATCACAAATGAGAGAAAATAAATAACACAGAAATACAAACAATTATAAAACAATATTATGAAAAGCTATATGCCAACATATTGGACAATCCAGAAGTTATAGTAAATTCTTAGAAACATATAAACTACCAAAACTGAAACAGGAAGAAAAAGAAAATGTGAACAGATTAATAACCAGCAAAGAAATAGAATCAGCAATTAAAATACTCCTAGCAAACAAAAATCCAGAACCAGACAACTACATAGGTGAATTCTACAAGACATTTAAAGAAGAGTTAATACCTATTCTTCTCAAAAATGGAAAAGGAAACAAAACTTTCAGATTTGTTCTATGAGGTCAGCATTACCTGATACCAAAACCAGATAAAGACATCACAAGAAAAAGACAACTATAGGCCAATATCCCTGATGAATGTAGATGCAAAAATCCTCAACAAAATACTTGCAAAGAGAATACAACAATACATCAAAAGAATCATACACCATTATCATGTGGGATTTATTTCTGTGTTTTAAGAATGACTCAGTATTCAAAAAAGAACCAACAAGATACTTCACATCAATAAGAGAAAGGATAAAAATTGTATGATCATCTTAATAGATGCAGGAAAAGCATTTGATGAAGTACAATATCCATTCATGGTAAAAACCCTCAACAAACTTGGTTTAGAGGGAACATACCTCAACATAATTAAGGCCATATATGAGAAACCACAGTGAATATCAAATGTAGGGGAAAAACGAGGACCTTTTCCCCTGAGGCCAGGAACAGAATAAAGATATCCACTCTCACCACTTTCATTCAACATAGTACTGGAAGTCCTAGCCCCAGCAATCAAATAACAGAAAGAAATAAAATGCATCTAAATTGGAAAGGAAGAAGTAAACCTTCCACTATTTGCATATGACTTGATACTATATATAGAAAACCTAAAAGATCACCAAATCACTGCTGGAACTGATAAACAAATTCAGGAAAGTCACAGGATACAAATGAATGTGCAGAAATATGTGGCATTTCTATACATCAATAATGAAGTGGCAGAAAGAGAAATTAAGAAAATAATCCCATTTATAATTGTGCCAAAAATAATAAGATACCTAGGAATAAGCTTAACCAAATAGTGAAAGCCCTATATTCTGAGAACTATAAAACACTCATAAAATAAATTGAAGATGACACAAAGAAATGGAAAAACATTCCATGCTCATGGATTGGAAGGAAAAATACTGCTAAAATGTCTAAGTACCCAAAGCAATCTATACATTTAATACAATCCTTATCAAAATACTAACAGCATTTCTTTTTGCAGAACTAGAACCAAAAAAATCCTCAAACTTGTATGGAACTATGAAAGATCCCAAAGAGTCAAAGCAATCTTGAAAAAGAAAAGTGAAGCTGAAAGCTTGACACTTCCAGAATTCAGGTTATATTATAGAGCTGTAGTGATCAAAACAGTACGGTACTAACATAAAAATAGACATAGATCAACAGGAGAGAATAGAAAGCCCAGAAATGATCACACAACTATATGGTCAGTTAATATTCAACAAGGCAGGAAAAAATATCCAATGGGAAAAAGACAGTATCTTCAACAAATGATGTTGGGAATACTGGATAGCAATATGCAAAAGAATGAAACTGAACCACTTTATTACAACACACACAAAAATAAATTCAAAATAGATTAAGGACCTAAATATGATACCTGAAACCATAAAAACCCTAGAAGAGAACACAGGCAGTAACCTCTTGTTTTGTTTTGTTTTTGTTTTTGTTTTTTGTTTATTATGTTCAATTAGCCAATATATAATACATCATTAGTTTTTTTATGTAGTGTTCAATGATTCATTAGTTGTGTGTGATAGTATACAGGCAGTAACCTCTTTGACATCAGCTCTAGCAACTTTTTCTAGATATGTCTCCTAAGAAGGCAAGGTGGGGGGAGAAGCAAACAAACTATTGGGACCACATCAAAATAAAAAAGTTTCTGTGCATCAAGGGAAACAATCAACAAAACCAAATGGAAACTCACAGAATTGGAGAAGATATTTGAAAATGGCATATCTGTTAAAGGGTTAGTATCAAAAATACATAAAGAACTGCTAAAAGTCAACAGCCAAGAAACAAATAATCTGAATAAAAAAATGAGTAGAAGATATAAGCAAACATTTCTTCCAAGAAGACATTTTGATGCCCAACAGACACATGAAAAGATACTCAACATCACTCATCATTGGGAAAATATAAATCAAAACAACAGTGAGGTATAACTTCACAACTGTCAGATAGCTAAAATCAACAGCTCAAGAAACAAGAAGTGTTGGTGAGGATATGGGGATAAAGGAACACTTGGGCACCATTGGTGAGAATGCAAACTGGTGCAGCCACTGTGAAAACAGTATGGAGGTTACTGGAAAAACAACAATAACAACAACAACAACAACAACAACAACAACAACAAAATACCTTATGATCCAGCAATCTCACTACTAGGTATTTACCCAAAGAATATAAAAATACTCTTTCAAAGGGATACATGCACTGCCATGCCTATAGCAGCATTATCTACAATAGCCAAAATATGGAAGCAGCCCAAGCATTCATCAATTGATGAATAGATAAAGAAGATTCAGTATATACATATAATGGGATATTACTCAGCCATACAAAAAAATGAAAGCTTGCCATTTTCAATGACATGGATGTAGCTAAAGAGTATACTGGTAAGTGAAATAAGTCAGTCAGAGAAAGACAAATACCATATGATCTCGCTCCTATGTTGAATTTAAGAAACAAAACAAATAAGCAAAGGGGAAAAAGAGAAAGAGAAGGAGAAAGATAGAGGCAAATCAAGAAATAGACTCAACTATAGAGAAAAAACTGATTGTTACCAGAGGACAGGTGGGATGGATGAAATAGGTGATGGGAATGAAGGAGAGCACTTGTTCTGAAGAACATCAGGTGTTGTATGGGAGTGTTGAATTCCTATATTGTACATCTGAAACTAATAACACAATGTTTGTTAAAAATAAATAAGAAATAAACAAATATTCCACTAGACAAGGAGAGCTAAATAATACTGAGTGGTCATTGTTTTTTTGTTCTTTGTGTGTGTGTGTGTGTGTGTGTGTGTGTGTGAATAGACATTTTCCCTGTCTTCACCCACAAAACATCTTTTTGACAAGGATTTAACATAACCTCACCTAATTTTCTTAGCAGACAAAAGCAGTTTTTCTATCCTATATCTAATCTCAGGTTTGCCTAGATCTTCTTCTTCTACACTTGAAAGTTCCTGAGTAGAGTTTGGTAGTGTAAACCTTGGGGATAGTGCAAAACCCTCTCCCTGATATGGAAGACTGTCTGTACTCCCTGAGCCCTCTAACCAACAATTACATTAAAATTTTAGGTACACTACCAATATTACCAGCTCTAAGAGAAGATGAACCTCACTTCTCAATCTTGGACACCACAGAGTTAACCGTGGCTCAGCTGGGGACAAAGGTTATCTTGGAAAGAAATATGTTTTTACTCTGGGGATTGACTTCTTTATACTTGCATCATTCTCATTGTCACTAAAAAACTGAGTTTACTAATAATTGAACAATCCTGGACCTTTACCCTCCCATCATTCAATCCATACACTTTCTACTCTTCTGATCCAAATAGATACACGCTAAAGTCAAACGTCAAGCTTTTGATCAAAACTGCTTAACAAACTGCTTTTCTTGGAACTTCCTCTGTCTTTATCCATGCAACTTCCTTTATGGAATATTATGGTTTCTCTAAAATATATGAGAAAAATGAACTTTGTTTTCCTGATTCTCCCTTACATCCCCATTGTTGTGGCTGCATCTGACTGATCATCTTATGAAGGAAAACAAAACACCAGATGTCCAAAATCAAAACTTTAGATATCAAATATGTGCATTTTATGTATATCAGCTATCCTTCAATAAAATTAATCTTAAAATAAAACCTCTCAGATATAATTTCTTATATTTTGAGTTCTGTTACATGTTTATTTATTACAATTTATTACAATTTATTTTCTAATGTACTAATTACTTTCCTGTATTTTAATAGATGATGTTTCTGAGGAAGTAGAATGAGGTACAATTTTAGATTTTAGATTTTAAAATTATGTCCTTTGGAGCACCTGGGTGGCTCAGTCAGTTAAATCCTCTGCTTTAGGTTCAGGTCATGATCCCCAAGTCCTGGGGTTGAGCCCCATATTGGCCTCTCTGCTCAGTGGGAAGCCTGCTTCTCCCTCTCTCTCTCTGCCTGCCTCTCTGCCTATTTGTGATCTCTGTCAAATAATAAATAAAATATTTTTAAAAATAATTAAAATAAAGTTATGTCCTTTATTTCTTGGCAAATTATGTATATTTATCTCATTGTTCAACAGTATATCTTTCATTAAAATCAACATGGTGTTCTCTATCAAACTCAGCTCAAATGTACTCATGTGAACAAAAGGGTGTTTACTAAAGCCCCAAGTATTCAATACTCTCATAAGAGTTATGCTACTGGATGGGTGCAACATGACCTTAGGATGCCAAAGTTTCTAACTCTAAGTTCTGACAGCAGTGGGTAGAAAGCATTCTTCATGGAAGCAAGCTGACTTTTCTTTTCTAGGCTCAGCTTAGAAAATGTGTTACATCAACTGGACCAAATAAGTAATAGAGTGTCTTGAGATATTCCTCTTATATCATTTATAGTTTACAAATCATCTTTGCATAATTATATGATTTTATCCTAAAAAGCATAGAAAAGGAAAGGGATACAGGATGATGGTTGGGGGGAAAAAAGACTGAAAGGAGAACAATTCTGAAGTCTTCAGGTCCAGGTAATAGGAAAAGAGCAGAGTTCTGGCAATGTGCTATGGAACAAAATGACTTCTGAGCTATGTTGCAAGGCAAAGAAAAACCCAGCTGTTCCTCCATTTTACTCACCTGCACCTGGCCAGGGAAGCAGAGCCAAGAGAAGAAGGGGACTGAGTTTCCCACAGAAAGGCTGCATCCCAGCTATTGGTTGCAAGGCTGGAAATTCAGACCTCTGCCCTCCCATGAGCTATCATTTGTCCCAGTCCCGAGGTCTGGTTTATTTTTATTTACATAGTTCTAAAACACTGTGAACATGATTCCAAAACAGAAAAAAAATGGCTTGTTAGGGCACTCACATATGGGAAAGTGAAAGCAGGAAGTGTACTCTCAACAAACTGAATCATGTTTTTATACATTAAAGGAACAATCAAGGAAGCAACGTTATCAATCACAGGATGAAAACAACACCTTACAGAATGAAGAAAACTTTGACCCTAAACTCTTCAGTTTAGTATCAAGATAGGTTTTCTGAATTAAAAGTGGAAACTACTCTTTGACTCTTTTGAGACCAATGACATTTGTGATAATAAAAATTTCTCATTTGGCACAAAATACAAATGAACTGTGTCACACAATGCAGACAGAAACTCCTGTTCAGGAATATAGATGTTAGAAAGATTGCCTAGACCTCCAATTACAAGAAGGGGTGTTTCAGTAATGTGTTTTAATAGAGGGAGTCTTCTTTGATCCTACATTCTTGGAGCAAGAATGAGAGCATCTGTGCTGAATATTTTAGATATAATAGATAAACATAATGAAGAGTAAAAATGAAAAATAAGCTAGTTATAAAAATAGGTCAAAGAACATAAACAGACATGGCTTATAGTCACTCTGTTATCCACAGAGTATACATAGGTATATAAATTTAATTGAAACTTAAGTGAAAATTTGAAAATTATTTGAAAATATGTACAACACCCTTAGCCATAAAGAAAATATAAAGTAAAACTTCGATGAAATATCACTAAACATTTGTTGTAAAAAATAAAACTTTTAATTGTTTTCTAAGTGATAATGTCAATATTGGGAAAGACACAGATTAACTGGGTCAATCATACACTGCTAATGAGAATGTAAAATGACACAGATTCTCTGAAACAAAGAAGTTTTGCATTTTCTAATAAAAGCAAATATCCAAAGGCTACATGACACTAAAATTGCAATGGTTGGGAATAGTCACAAAGAAATCAAACGGTATCCACATAAAGTGGTTACACAAGTGTTCATAAAACTTTAACTTGTAGTATTCAAAATTTTGAAGTAATCCAAGTGTCCTACAGTGCATGAATAGTTAAACTGTGGCACATTGTAATATGGTATACTGCTCATCGATATAAAATAAACTGCATGTTCACAAATCAAGTTGCCTAGATCTCAGTGGAATTACACTGTGAAAAAGCAATTACAAAGATTACACACTGCATGAGTCTATTCAGAAAATATTCTATAAAGTACAAAATTGCATAAATTAACAATAGATTAGTGGTTCACATGGATTAGGGAGTCAGAATGTGGTTGAGGTGGGGGTTGGAAGCAGATGCGACTAAAAAGCATTAACACAAGGTTTCTTTTTTTTTTAAGATTTTATTTATTTGACAGAGAGAGAGATCACAAGTAGGCAGAGAGGGAGGCAGAGAGAGAGGGAGAAGCAGGCTCCCTGCCAAGCAGAAAGCCTGATGTGGGGCTCGATCCAGGACCCTGAGATCATGACCTAAGCCAGAGGCAGAGGCTTAACCCACTGAGCCACACAGGCGCCCCTAACACAAGGTATCTTTGTGGTGATTTTACCTTTCTATGTTTTGGTTAAGGTTGTTATCCACATTTACATATTGTTAAAATTGCATAAAATAATTCCCCCCAAAACAAACACACAGTCAATGAGCATATTTAAAATAGTAACATATGAACAATTTCTGTGGATTGTAGTCAATTCAGGTTCCTGGGTGTGACATTATGTTGGGGTTATACAAAATATTACCACTGAGAGAAACTGAAGAAGGAACTGCTATGTACCAAATTTCTAGTTTTCACAAATGTATTCCATACTTAAAAAAAAAATCAAAGATGTAAAACAGAAGTGTCTGAGTGGCATAGTCAGTTAAGTGTATGACTTTAGCTCAGGTCATGATCTTGGGGTCCTGGAATTGAGCCCTGTGTCAGGCTTTCTGCTCAGTTGAGAGTCTGCTTCTTCCTCTCCCTCTGATACTTGCCCCCTGCTGATGCTCTCTCCGTATCTCTTTCTCACTCAAATAAATAAACACAATGTTTAAATAAATGTAATTTTAAGAAAGTCAAAGCCATAAATAAATCAGTGATATTAAATGATAATTGGTTGATTTTATATGTAGAAAATAATTATTATTAAAAGTTTAGATACAGTGTAATTATGGTGTGAAACAATGATTTTTATCTAAAATTTGGTTTATTTTAAAATAATAAGAACAAAATAGAAGTTATCAATAAAATAAGAAAAATTCACTGAAAATAAAACACGTGAATGTTTAGGGCAGAGAACTGGAAGGCATAAGAACAGATTTCAAAGAAAAATACATATATTAATATGGGGAGATAAAAACATAGTAAGCATTAATACATCCATGTTTAAAAAAGAGTGTTTTCATATTTCTAAAACTCCTTTGCTGTTGAAGGCGTTTTGGAAATTAGAAGACACTTTTGATTTATTAATTCAACATTTTAGTTAATAGGTTCATTCATTTCTAAATCCTTAAGCCACATTGATATTTGAAAATAAATCAACCTACAATGACTCTGGTTTCCAGTCTGGCATGTAAGGAGCTTGGAGAGCCCTCACTCCCATTCTCACAACAGGAAATAAAGAAAACAGAAAAGCAATAAAAAAACTAAAAAAACTAAAACAAAAAACAAAACAAAACAAAAAAACCTCTTCTTAGCTCTATCAGAAAGTTGATATCAGAGGAGGGAAAACAGGTGCTCCCAAATTTCAGAGACCAAGGGGCAGATACAGAGAATCACAGTTTACCACATAGCAATAATCACCCATGGAACTAAGGAGAAAATCTGAAACTATAATAGATGAGTGCTGGATTCTTGGATTCTTGGGATGGATAATCTTGAGTGAAAATGTTAAAAGGGACTTTTTCTCAGGGGAGTGCATTAACTTTTGTGAACTTTACCTCAAGGAGATTTTCTAGAGTCCAATGGTGAAGGTTGGAGAAAAATCTCCTCAAACAAGTAGTAGAAAGAGGAGAAAGTGGTCATTTTAAAATACCCCCATAGCATCCTGTTCCTAAAAGCCTTGTCCTCAAAATAACCTTTTTTTACAAAGCCTAACAAAATGGGTTTATTAGAGTTTTATTAATCTGGGGGAGGGAAACACACAACTCATCCCCCTTTTAAACATTCTGTCACACTGATGGGCAGGAGAGGGGAGTGACATAGAAACTCTTGTGCAAATCAGAATCCAGGGACACAAACTCACAAAAATATAGGAACCCAATTCTAAAGTTACAGTCCCCTTTTCCATACCTTACAACCACATCAATAAAGAGACCATAAAATAACAGGGGACTATAACAACAACAGCAACAACAACAACAACAACAACAACAACAAAAATGCATGCTTCAGACCTTATTAATGTGGAAATCTCTATGGAGATCCCAATGGAAAAATAGGAGATAAAAACAAAAACATGACAGAAATTTTAGCCTCTGACACCTGTACCTAGAGCAAACAGTAAACATAGACTAACTCCAAGGCAGATAAACATAAAATTCCCCACTGAGTACCCATTTACTTTAGCTCCTTCTACCTCATAAATCATATCCAGCTTTTGAGAAAAATTACAGGACATGTTAAAAGACAAGAAAGTGATGAAGGATAGAAAGAATATCAGCATCACACTCTCAATAGAAGAGAAGTAGAAAATATCAGTAGGAATTAAAAAGAAAACTAATAGTATAAAGTTTTTAATGGAAAATAAATGTAAAACATACAAAAAGAAATGGGCAATGTAAGCAGAGAGATGGAAATTCTAAGAAAGAACAAAAGAGATGCTAGAAATCAAAAACACTGTAACACAAAAGAAAAATGCCCCTACTAGGATCATTGGTAAATCTGACATGGCAGAGAAAACACCACTGAGTTTGACAAAAGGTCAATAGAAACTGTGAAAACTGAAAGTTATTTATAAGACATGATTATCTAAGAACTGTGAGACAAATACAAAAGGTGTTCCATACATATGGGAGAATACCAAAAGGAGAAGAAAGAGGTGAAGGAGTCTAAGAAACATTTAAAGAAATAATGACTGAGAGTCTCTCCATATTAATGGCAGACATGAAATCACAGATAAAAGAATCTCAGAGAACATTAAACAAGAAAAATATCTTAGAAATTACACGTAGGTATATGATATTCAAACTGATAAAAGTCAAAGACAAGTAAACAAAAGAAAAGAAAAGAAAGAAAACTTGAAAGAAGCCAGCAAGGGAGAAATGTATTTTTTAAGAGAAAAAATGTTAGATTTACATTGGCCATCTGTTCATAAATCATTCAAGCAAGAAAGATTGCAATAAAATATTTAAATTGTTGGAAAATTAAAATACCTAGTATTCCTTATCAGTGGAATAATCTTTCAAAAGTAAAAGAGAATTAAAAACTTCATAGAAAACCAAAATTTCACAGTTTCCTGCAAGAAACAGAAAATAAAGTTTTCCAGGAAAAGAAAAAATTTCATAGGTAAAAATATGGAAATGAATAGATTACTTGTAAATTTATAATGCAAACTCTAATAAATCAGTAGGAAAGAAGTGAAAAGAAAGTATTATGCTAATTTAAAAGAGAATATGGAATCTTATAAAATATCCATTTAAAATCAGACAAGGTAGGAAAAACCTTAAGGACAAAACAAAGAACATGAATAATGACTAGAAAACAGTAATAAATGTGGGAGTATTAGTCTAACTGTATAAAAATTATGTTATGTCTTTCAGATTCCTAATTACATTAATTATAAGGTAGAGACTGTTACAGTGTGTGAAAAGGCAAGATCAGATTCTATATTGCCTTCAATAAACCTATTTTAACTATAAATTCACACAAAAAAGTAAAGAGATGGAGGATGATATACCATATTTACTTCAATCCAAAGAGGATTGGAGTAGCTATATTAATTTAAGATAAAACAAACATAAAAACAAGAAAAATCATTGGTGATAAAGAAAAACATTATGTAATGATAAATGGTTATTTTGTAGGAAGATAAACCATATTTTGTTTGTATGTTTCTAAAAGAGTGACAAAATATTAAGGTGAAAATAAATATTACTGCAAAAAGAAATAAATGAATCTACCATTATTTTTGTAAACTCCAATACTCCTCTATAAGTATTTCTTAGATCCAACAGATAGAAAATCAATAACCACATAGTTGAACAGAAGAGCACCATCAGTCAACTCAATCTAATTGGTATTTTTATAATCTGACAAAAACAGGATACACATTGTTCTCAAGCTCTTATACAACATTCACTAGGTACATCACATTCTCTACCATAAAACCCACCATAACAAACTTAAAGGCATATAAATCACATAAAGTATGTTTTCAGATTACAGTGAAACTAACATGGAAATAAAGGAAATGGTCATTTGAAAACCTGAAAATACTTGGAAAACAAACTGATTTGTACATAACCCATCTACAAATGGAAGAAGTCTCCAAATATATCTAAATAATTTTGAAGTAAATAAAAAGAAAATAAAACCTCAAAATAAAAAAATAAAAAGAATAAAAAATAGATAAAAATAAATAAATAAATAATAAAAATAAATAATAAGTAAATAAATAAAAATGATATAAGCAATAAACAAATAATTTATTATTATTATTTTATTATTATTTATTATTTATTATATATAATAAATAATAAATAATAAAATAAATAAAAAGAAAATAAAACCTCAGAATTTGTGGAATGCAAAAATAAGTTATTAGAAGGAATTTTATAACACTGAATAAATAAATATGTTAAAAAAGAGGAGAAACAAGGATCAATAATCTACCCATCCTCTGGAAAAGAAAAGCATATTAAATTTAAATGAGGAGAATAAAGTAAATAATACAAATTAGAGTAAAAATCAATATAGTTGAAATCATGGTATAAATAGAGAAAATCAATAAAAACAAGAGTTGGTAATTGAAATAATAAAATTGTCAAACACTCTAGCCTCAAAAAAGAGTACAGATCATTAATATTAGAAATTAATATTAGAAAAAAGAAGGTATTCAATCTGAAGAGTTTAATGATTTTAAAATGTTAATAAAGAATATAATTTTTCCTCCAAGTATTTAACAAAGGTTTTTACTTAACATACAATGTGATATTAGTTTGAGGTTTAGACTGGATGAGATTATGCTGAGTGAAATAAGTCAAGCAGAGAGTCAATTATCACATGGTTTCACTTACTTGTGGAGCATAAGGAATAACATGGAGGTCATTAGGAGAAGGAAAGGAAAAGTGAACTAGGGGAAATTGGAGGGGGAGATGAACCATGAGAGACTGCAGACTCTGAGAAACAAACTGAAGGTTTTGGAGGGGAAGGAGGCAGAGGGTTAGGTGAGCGTGGTGGTGGGTATTAAGGAGGGCAGATATTGCATGGAGCACTGGGTGTGATGCATAAACAATAATCTTGGAACACTGGAAAAATAAAATTAAATTAATCTGACTGTTTTGAAGTGGCGGGGGGTGGGAGGTTGGGGGAACCAGGTGGTGGGTATTGCATGGAGCACTGGGTGTGGTGCAAAATCAATGAATACTGTTACGCTGAAAAAAAAAATAAAATTTTTTTTAAAAAAGATAAAAATAAATGAAAAACCCTTTCCGACATATTGTCTATGTCGATAGTCATTAGCTCTGTTGCAGAAGGCCCATCCTCTGTATTTTTCTTCTGTTGGGCATTCCTCCTCCTAGTCATTTTGGTGAGAGATGACTGAACAGATGTAGCTGGATGTATCAACCGTGGTGCAGTCAAGGTGCACCCTGGAACGCTTCTGAGCAATCAGAGTTTCCCACCCAAACGAGAGAAAAAAGAAAAGAAAAAGGGAAAAAAAAAAAAAAGAGGGAGAGTTAGAGAGAGACAGGAAAGAATGGGAAGATAAAGAGAAGGCTCAGCCCAAATGGGCCCCAAGGTAAGATTTATGAAGTATACAAACAAAAACAGACAAACAAAAAGACTTAAAAAGTATATGACAACAGAAAAAAAAATATATATATAAGCAAAAAAGGAAGAACCTCATCAAAAGAGCCCCAAGTGTAAGATTTATGTACTATCAGGGCAAACACAAAAACACAGAAACACTGGTGGAAGAAAAAGATGGGAGAGTGGTTATAAATTCTCAGTGTGGGTGAGGAAGGTTATTTTGATTCTTCCTTGATGTATCTTGATGTCTTTGTTAAAGGACTCACCTTTCCAAAGATAAAGGGGGATTAAAAATTGGTTTACCTATAGCGGTAGCATTGATTGGGGAAAGGGGATTACCTTGAAGTTTAACTCTATATGAATATTAGAAAATAAAAAATAAAAAAGGAATAAACTAGACTAAACTAAACTAAAATTAAAAAAAATAGAAAAATAGAAAAGCAAAAGAAAAGCATGGGTGTATGTATCAAAAAGTTCAGGTTAGAAAGTTATTAAGGAGTTTGATGTACTGGACAGCTCACTGTGATGGTAAATAGGTTAAAAATTTATCTATATTTAAAAAATGAACCAGAATAGTGGGAACGAGTTAAAAATAAAAGTTGTCCTATGAAGTCGTGGAGGTTGTTCTCTTGTAGTCTTTTTTTTTTTTTTTTTCTTTCCTGGTTGGTTTTCTGGGGGAGGGGCCTGGCACGTGGGTTTTCAGTCAATGATGTTCCCTAAGTTAAGTCCTTCTGCCCCCCTCAAGGGGGTGGGTTCTGAGGAAACCGGTTTTTTCAGGCTTTTGTTCTCTGGAGGTTTTTATGTTTGTTCATTTGTTTTCTCTCGCCTTGACAGCTTTTGATGGGTTTTGGTGGTTTAGGGGAAAGCAAACTGCATCCCGACCTCCCTCTCAGTGGACAAATGGATAAGGAAGATGTGGTCCATATACACTATGGAGTATTATGCCTCCATCAGAAAGGATTAATACCCAACTTTTGTAGCAACATGGACGGGACTGGAAGAGATTATGCTAAGTGAAATAAGTCAAGCAGAGAGAGTAAATTATCATATGGTTTCACTTATTTGTGGAGCATAAGAAATAACATGGAGGACATGGTGAGATGGAGAGGAGAAGGGAGTTGAGGGAAATTGGAAGGCGCGATCAACCATGAGAGACTATGGACTCTGAAAAACAATCTGAGGGTTTTGAAGGGTCAGGGGGTGGGAGGTTTGGTGCGCTGGTAGCGGGTATTACAGACAACACGTATTGTATGAAACAAATGGTGTGGTACATAAACAATGAGCTCTGGTACACTGAAAAGAAATTAAAAAAAAAAGTTTAATTCCAATCTTTCTTAAACTCTTCAATGAATTTAAAGAGGAGAAAATACTTCTAAGTATATTTTATTAAGTGAGATTTACCCCCATAACAAAGCCAGATAAAAATTCCAAATGAAAAAAAAAAAGCCAGTATTCCAGATGGATAGATGCAAAAATCCTTGATAAAATAAAAGTAACCTGAATTCAACATACAGCACATTAAAAGAATCATATGTTATGATCAAGTATGCTTTATCCCTTTGATGGGGGGATGATATAACACAGTCAATAGCTGAATATAATCCAACACATTAACAGAATAAAAGCTAAACATTGTATAAATATCTTAATAAGTGCATAAGCATCATGCAACACAATTCAATATTCATTCATGATAAAAACTATAAACTAACTGGGTATGGAGGGAACATACTGCAACATAATAAAGAATATATAGGATGCCTGGGTGGCTCAGTGTTAAGCCACTGCCTTCGGCTCAGCTAATGATCTCAGGGTCCTGGGATCGAGTCCCACATCAGGCTCTCTGCTCAGCAGGGATCCTGCTTCCCTCTCTCTCTCTGCCTCCCTCTATGTCTACTTGTGATCTCTCTCTGTCAAATAAATAAATAAAAATTTAAAAAGAATATATAAACAAATGTGGAAATTATATGTACCTAATAATTAAAACTTTTCTAATAAGATAAGGAAAAGAAAAGTGTTGTCACATTCAACACTCCTATAAGGCAATATTGGAAGACCTATCCAGAACAATGGGCAAGAAATATTGGAAAGGAGGAAGTACAATTGTCTCCTTGTACATAATCTTATACTAGAACATCCTATAGTCTTTGAGTGAAAAATGGCAGAGAAAATCTTTGAAGTGAAAATGTTTTCAAGAGAAAAACTTTCAACATATAAAAATAACTTGTGTATATCCATTAACAATTAACTATCTGAATATAAGTAACACAATCACATTAACAATAACATCCGAAATAATAACATACTTAGGAACAAATTTAGCAAAATAAGTGAAGATCTATACACTGTAAGGCATTAATGAAATAAATTGAAGAACAAAAATAGTGGGAAAATATCCCATGTTTCTGGCCAGGATAAGTTACTATCATTAAAATGCTCTTACTATTCAAAGCCATGTAGAAATTCAGTGCAATCCCTATCTAAATTTCAATACCAGTTTTCAAAATCCTAAAATTTGTATGCATCCACAAAAGACCCTGAATAGCCAAAACAATTTTGAGAAAAAAAGCAAAGATAATAGCAATACCTTCCCTGATTTAAAACTATAAATTAGATGTTATGATGAGCAACTAATTATGCAACTAACAAACAATTGAACACTACATCAAATCTATGATCTACTATATGCTGGGTAACTGACATAATAAAAATGACAAATAAATATATAAATGAATACTATAAATTACTAGTTTTACTATTCCTATGATAATCAAATTGTATGGCACTATCCCAAAAGCAGACACAGAGAGATGGAATGGAATTTCAAGGAAAGAGTCAAGAATATACAGTTTGGAGAAAAAAAATAGACCCTTTTATTACACTAATCATAATGATCCATTAGAATTTTAAATCTAAGACTCAAAACAATTTAATTTCCAGAATAAAGAAAAGGGAAAGTATGTGTCAATGCCAAACATATGTATAGAATATAGTATGTAGTATATAATATAATATTATACACACACACAAACACACACACATATACATATGATTTCCTCATTTATCTCATTTATTTTTTTATATATACATTTATTTCTAATTAGGTCCCACTATTCTGGTTGTTTTCATTTTTTTATGTAAATTTTTAACCTATTTACCATCACAATGAGATCTCGAGTACAACAAATTCCATGATAACCTTCTAACCTGAAATTTTTAATACATACACCTGTGTTTTTCTTTTTCTTTTCTTCCATTTTTAATTGATTTTATTATTATTTTTGCTTTACCATTTATTAAATTTTTAATGTTATAATTTTTAAAAATTTCTTTTCAGCATAACAGAATTCATTGTTTTTGAAACACACACAGTGCTCCATGCAATGCGTGCCCTTCATAATACCCACCACCTGGCTCCCCAAATCTCTGACCCCCACCCCTTCAAAACCCTCAGGTTGTTTTTCAGTGTTCTTAGTCTCTCACAGTTGATTGCCCCCTCCAATTTACCTCAACTCCCTTCTCCTCTCCATCTCCCCTTGTCCTCCATGCTATTTGTTATTCTCGGCAAATAAGTGAAACCATATGATAATTGACTCTCTCTGCTTGACTTATTTCACTCAGCATAATCTCTTCCAGTCCCATCCATGTTGCTACAAAAGATGGGTATTCATCCTTCCTGATGGAGGCATAATACTCCATAGTGTATCTGGACCACATCTTCCTTATATGTTAGACCGTTGAAGGGCACCTTGATTCTTTCCACAGTTTGGCAACCGTGGCCATTGCTGCTATAAACATTGGGGTACAGATGGCCCTTCTTTTCACTACATCTGTATCTTTGGGGTAAATACCCAGTAGTATTATTGCAGGGTCATAGGGAAGTTCTATTTTTAATTTCTTGAGGAATCTCCACACTGTTTTCCACAGTGGCTGCACCAAATTGATTCCCACCAACAGTGTAAGAGGGTTTCCCTTTTTTCCAACACATGTTGTTTTCTGCCTTGCTAATTTGGCCAATCTTACTGGTGTAAGGTGATATCTCAATGTGGTTTTAATTTGAATCTCCCTGATGGCTAGTGATGATGAACATTTTTTGATGTATGGCTTCATTGGAGAAGTGTCGGTTCATATCTTCTGCCCATTTTTTTATATGATTGTCTCTTTTGTGAGAGTTGAGGTTTAGGAGTTCTTTATAGATCCTGGATATCAACCTTTTGTCTGTGCTGTCATTTGCAAATATCATCTCCCATTCCCTGGGTTGCCTTTTTGTTTTGTTGAGTGTCTCCTTTGCTGAGCAGAATCTTTTGATCTTGAGGAAGTCCCAAAAGTTCATCTTCGCTTTTGTTTCCTTTGCCTTTGGAGACATATCTTGAAAGAAGTTGCTGTGGCTGATATCGAAGAGGTTACTGCCTATGTTCTCCTCTAGGATTCTGATGGATTCCTGTCTCACATTGAGGTCTTTTATCCATTTTGAGTTTATCTTTGTGTACGGTGTAAGAGAATGGTCGAGTTTCATTCTTCTGCATATAGCTGTCCAGTTTTCCCAGCACCATTTATTGAAGAGACTGTCTTTTTTTCACTGTATATTTTTTACTGTTTTGTCAAAGATTATTTGACCATAGAGTTGAGGATCCATATCTGGGCTCTCTAATCTGTTCCACTGGTCTATGTGTCTGTTTTTATGACAGTAACATGCTGTCCTGGTGATCACAGCTTTGTAGTAAAGCTTCAAATCAGGTAATGTGATGCCCCCAGTTTTATTTTTGTTTTTCAACATTTCCTTAGAGATTCGTGGTCTCTTCTGGTTTCATACAAATTTTAGGATTATTTGCTCCATCTCTTTGAAAAATACCTGTGGAATTTTGATCGGAATGGCATTAAAAGTATAGATTGCTCTAGGCAGTATAGACATTTTAACAATGTTTATTCTTCCGATCCAAGAGCATGGAATGGTCTTCCAGCTTTTTGCGTCCTCTTCAATTTCTTTCATGAGTGTTCTGTAGTTCCTCGAGTACAGATCCTTTACCTCTTTGGTTAGGTTTATTCCCAGGTATCTTATGGTTCTTATTGCTATAGTAAATGGAATCAATTCTCTAATTTCCCTTTCTGTATTTTCATTGTTAGTGTATAAGAAAGCTACTGATTTCTGTACATTGACTTTGTATCCTGCCACGTTGCTGAATTGCTGTATGAGTTCTAGTAGTTTGGGTGTTGAGACTTTGGGGATTTTGTATAAATAATCATGCAATCTGTGAAGAGAGAGAGTTTGACTTCTTCATTGCCAATTTGGATACCTTTTATTTCTCTTCATTGTCTGATTGCTGTTCCTGGGACTTATAATACTATGTTGAACAAGAGTGGTGAGAGTGGGCATCCTTGTCGTGTTCCTGATCTCAACGGGAAGGCTGCAAGCTTTTTCCCATTGAGGATGATATTTGCTGTGGGTCTTTCATGGATAGATTTGATAAAGTTCAGGAATGTTCCCTCTATCCCTATGCTTTGAAGAGTTTTAATCAGGAACGGATGTTGGATTTTGTCAAATGCTTTTTCTGCATCAATTGAGAGGACCATGTGGTTCTTCTCTCTTCTCTTATTAATTTGTTCTACCACATTGATTGATTTGCGAATGTTGAACCATACTTGTAGGCAGGAATGAATCCCACCTGGTCATGGTGGATAATCTTTTTAATGTGCTGTTGGATCTTGGTTGGGAGGAACTTGTTGAGAATCTTAGCATCCATATTCATCAGGGATATAGGTCTGAAATTCTCCTTTTTGGTAGGGTCTTTGCCTGGTTTGGGTATCAAGGTAATGCTGGCTTCATAGAAAGAGTCTGGAAATTTCCCTTCTGCTTCAATTTTTTGAAACAGCTTCAGAAGAATATGTGTTATTTCTTCTTAGAATGTTTGGTAGAATTCCCCAGGGAATCCATCAGGTCCAGGTTTCTTGATTTTTGGGAGGTTTTTGATCACTGCTTCAATCTTTTTACTAGATATCAGTCTATTCACGTTGTCGATTTCTTCCTGGTTCAATTTTGGGAGTTTATAGTTTTCCAGGAATGCATCCATTTCATCTAGATGGCTTAGCTTATTGGCTTATAACTGTTGATAATAACTTCTGATGATTGCTTCTACTTCCTTGGTGTTAGTGTGATCTCTCCCTTTTCATTTATAATTTTATAAATTTGGGCTTTATCTCTTTTCCTTTGGATTAGTGTGGCCAATGGTTTATCAATCTTATTGATTCTTTCAAAAAAAACAGCTTCTAGTTTCATTGATATGTTCTACCTTAAATCTGGTTTCTACCTCATTGATCTCTGCTCTATTCTTGATTATTTCCCTTCTTATGTGTGGAGTTGTTTTGATTTGTTGTTGATTCTCCAGTTCTTTAATACGTAGAGACAGCTAGTGTATTCTGGATTTTTCAATGTTTTTGAGGGAGGCTTAGGACCGCCTTTGCTGTATCCCATAGGTTTTGGACCGAAGTGTCTTCATTCTTATTGGTTTCCATGAATTGTTTCAGTTCTTCTTTGATCTTCTTGTTGATCCAAGCATTCTTAAGCAAGGTGGTCTTTAGCTTCCAGGTGTTTGAGTTCCTTCTGAACTTCTCCTGTGATTGAGCTCCAGTTTCAAAGCATTGTGATCTGAGAATATGCAGGGAATCATCTCAGTCTTTTGGTATTGGTTGAGTCCTGAGTTTTGACCCGGTATGTGGTCTATTCTGGAAAAGCTTCCATGTGTTCTTGAGAAGAATGAGTATTCTGTTGTTTTAGGGTGGAATGTTCTGTATATATCTATGAGGTCCATCTGGTCCAATGTGTCATTCAATGCTCTTGTTTCTTTATTGATTTTCTGCTTGGATGATGTGTCTATTACTGAGAGAGGCGTGTTAAGATCTCCTAATATTAATGTACTCATATAAATATGACTCTTTATCTTGATTAATAGTTTTCTTATGTAATAGGTTGCTCCCATATTGGGGGCATAGATATTTACAATTGTTAGATCCTCTTGGTGGATAGTCCCTTTAAGAATTATGTAGTGTCATTTTGTACTTCTGACTACAGTCTTTAGTTAAATTCCAGTTTATCTGATATGAGAATCGCTAGCTGGCCTTCTTTGAGGCCCATTGGCATGAAAGATGCTTCTCCATCCTTACACTTCCAGTCTGGGTGTATCGTTAGGTTCAAGATGGGTCTGTTGTAGGCAACATATGGATGGATCCTGTTTTTTTAACCAATCAGTAACCCTGTGTCATTTTTTTTTGGGTGTATTTAGGCCATTCACATTGAGAGTGATTATTGATAGATACTTTTTTTATTGACATCATGTTACTTTTGAAGTCTTTCTTTCTGTGGATTGTCTCTATATTTCTGTTCAATGATATTCTTAGTTATTTTCCTCTTTATGGACTCCCCTTAATATTTCCTGCAGTGTTGGCTTGGTGGTGGTATACTCTTTTAAGCCTTACAGGTCTTGGAAACTCTTTATCTCTCCATCCATTTTGAATGTCAATCTTGCTGGGTTAAGTATTCTTGGCTGCATGTTCTTCTCATTTAGTGCCCTGAATATATCTTGCCCGCCCTTTTTCACTTGCCAGGTTTCTGTGGACAGGTCTGTTGTTATTCTTATATGGGCTTTCCTCTGTACATAAGGAGCTTCTTTGTCCTATTTGCCTTCAAGGGAGCCTGTCTACAATTATAATTCCTCATTCTTACACTCAGGTGTCTAGAGGACTTTCACGATTTTATAACCTTGTCAGGAGACCATTCTGCCTTTAGCACATGAAAGCTTGTTCCATTCGTGATATTGGGAACATTTTAAATGAGTACTTATTCCACTATATCTTCTAGACTTCTTTCTTTCTCCTCCCCTTCAAGGATTTCAATAATTATGATGTTGGAATGTTTCATGGCATAATTTATTTCCCTGATTATGTTTTCATGGCTTCTAAGCTGTTTGTTCCAGGCTTCCTCCTCATCATTTCTCTCTATCTGTTTGTCTTCCAGATCACCAATTCTGTCT
This sequence comes from Pteronura brasiliensis, assembly GCA_004024605.1. NCBI lineage: Eukaryota > Metazoa > Chordata > Mammalia > Carnivora > Mustelidae > Pteronura > Pteronura brasiliensis. The sequence continues at coordinate 55,392 of PJEN01009792.1, read as the reverse complement.
TCTGTCTCAGTTACCCTAGCTTTTAGAGAATTTAGTTAGATTGGAACTCATTGAGAGCATGGTGAACATCATCCCTGGTGGCTTTCAGTTTTGCCCTAACATTGTGAACATCATCCCTGATGGCTTTCAGTTCTGCCCTAATCAATTCCGTTTTGTCTTCCATGGTTTCTCCAACCTAGCTATTGCCTGGTTAATTGTTAGCCTGAATTCCCTTTCCGACATTTTGTTTATGTTGGAAGCCATTAGCTCTGTTGCAGAAGGCCCATCCTCTGTATGTTCTTTTTGTTAGGCATTTCTCCTCCTCGTCATTTTGGTGAGAGATGGCTGAACGGATGTAGCTGGATGTATTGACAGTGGTGCAGTCATGATGCACCCTGGAATGCTTCTGAGCAATGAAGAGTCCCCACCCAAATGAAAGAAAGAAAAAAAGAAAAAGAGAAAAAAGAAAAAGAGAGAGAGAGAGAGAAAAGATTAAAGAAAAGACTCAGCCCAAATTGGTCCCAAGGTAAGATTTATGAATTATACAAACAAAAACAGACAAATAAGAAGACTGATGAAAGTATATGACATGGGAAATTATATATATATATAGATATAGATATAACTATATATATACATGCAAATAAAGAAGTACAAGCAATAAAAGCAAAAATCTACATTAAACCCAATTAAAAAATGAAAATGTAACCTATAGAATAGGGTAGAATATTTGAAACCATATACCTGATAAAGAATTAATATCCAAATTATAAAAGAAACTCATATGACTGAATAGCAAAAAACAAACAAACAAAAAACACAAAAATCCATATTAAAGTGGGTAGATGTAGTCAATAGGTATTTTTCCAAAGAAGATATATAAATGACAAATATGCACATGAGAAGGTGTTCAACATCATTAATCATCAGGAAATGCAAATCAAATCCATACTGAGATGTCACATCATATTTGATAGAATGTCTATTATAAAAAAAAAGCTAGGTGTTACTGAGGTTATGGAGAAAAGGTAAAACTTTGTGTTGTTTGGAATATAGAATTACTATATGGTCCAGAAATACACCTTATGGGTGCTTTCACAAAGCATATGAAATTGCTGCCCTAGACATATCTACACCCTCACATTCACTGCAACATTATACACAATATTTGAGATATAGGAAAAAAACAAAGTTTCCATAGATTAATGAATGAATAAGGAAGATTTGATGTCTATACACAACAAAATATTCTTTAGCTATAAGAAGGTAGAAATCCTGACACTTGTAACAATATGGGTGAAATTTGAGTGTGATATGCTAAGTGAAATAAGTCAGGTGTACGTAAGTACAGTTTCAATTAACCTGTATTCTAAAAAGCCAAACTCACTGGAATAAAGAGGAAATTATTTGTGACCAGAGACTCCAGAAATGGGGAAATTAGAAGGTATTGGTTAAAGAGTGCAAACTTCTAGGTTTAAGAGGAATAATTTGTAAAGTTTTAATATATAGTGATTATAGAAAAAAATATGTTATTACATGCTTGAACATTTTTAAGAGTGCACATTTTAGTTCTTAAAATAACAACAAAATGGTAACCACTAAGGATATATTAAAGAAATCCTTATTGTAGTAATCATTTTGTAAATGATAATCATACAAAATGTTATGTGAAAATTATATCTTAATAAAATGTTGGGAAAACTACATATTAGGTGATTTTAAAATGAGAAAGGAGCAGAATGAACATTTATCCAAAGAAAACAAATAATTATAGTTATTTAAAAAGCTGCAAGATTCCAATAATCATCACATAAATCAAAACCACTCTGAATGAGATATCAACTCCCATCTGTTAGAATGGCAAAACAAAAATAAGTACTTTTGAGGCTGTGGAGAAAGTAGAATTTTTCACTGTTCATGGGCATGCAAATTGTGCAGCCACTATGGAAACCAGTATGGAGTTTTCTCACACAAGTAAGTAGAACTCAAAATTATTGCAGAACTACCATATAACCCAGCAATTTCTCATCTGTGTATATGTACAAAAGAAACGAAAACAGGATAATGAAAGGATAGTTTCAATCTCATGTTCATTGCAACATTATTCATAGTTGCTAAATCATGGAAACAGTCAAAGTGTTCACTGATAGATGAATGGATAAATAGATGAAACTCACACACACACACACACACACACACACACACACACACACACACTGGAATACTCTGAAGCCATGAGACAGGATGCCTTGCCAATTGTGAAAAAACAAATATGAATCTTGAGGACCTTATTCCAAGTGAAAGGAGACAGACATTGAAAGATTTTGCATGACATCAATTATATGTGGGATTGAAAAAATAAAATAAAAGTCAAACTCATAGAAATAGAAAAATGTTTTCTACAAGATAGGAACAGGAAAATAGGGAAGGATGATAAAAGGGTACACACTTTGAACTACAGGGTGAATAAGGTTTTCAGATCTCATGTATAACAAGATGAATATGCTTAATAACACTGTACAGCAGAATTAAAATTTGTGAAAAACTAGGATTTAAGTGTTCTTCCATGTAAAACAAGATGAAATGTGAGACAAAAGGGACACCTGGGTGGCTGAGTTGGTTGGGGAGTCTGCTTGAGAATTCTCTCTCTCTCTCCTTCTGCTCCTCCCCAAGTGGCTTTCCTCTCACTCTCTCTAATACATAAATAAATCTTACAGAAAATGTGAGGTGAGGGATGTGTTAATTAAGTTCATAGGAGGAATCCTTTCACAAGATATATGTATATATAGATAGATAGATATAGATAGATAGATATAAAACCCTCATAATGGACATTTTAAATATCTCCCAATTGTACTTGTCAGTTATTCCTAAATCAAGCTGAAAATAAAAATAAAGATGAATAATGTATAAACACTTGGAACAAGGATACATCAGAAGGTATTTTGCTGATTTGAAGAAACCAGTCTCAAAAGCTGACATGTTGTGTGATCCCGTCTATAAGACAGCCTATAAAAGGCAAATCAAGAGTAACAGAGAAATTGGAGATTCAGAGGGCAGAGATGTGGGAGGTGTACTTAAAGTAGAAATGACAAAGGAGGTTTTGTTTGTTTTGTTTGTTTGTTTGTTTGTTTGTTTGTTTTGGGGGGGGGTAATGGCACTCTGTGTCCTGATTCTGGTGATAGTATTACAAAAACAAACAAAAAAATCAATGCCACTTTTTTTTCTGATTTTTTTTTTCAATGACACCCTGTTAAAGGTAATAAGGCATATTTTTTTTTTCTGACAATTCTAATAAGTATATGGCCCTATCCTTTAAATGGACCTTTATTGTGCAACAGAGAGAAATGGCTCAACTCTGAATATAGCCTGGGCAAATTGGAATTTACAGCCCAGAAGCAGGGTGACAGTCAGTGGATTAAAAATGTCTAAGAGGAAACCTCAGGAGTAAGGGATGATCTAACTAAACCAACTTAACAGGATTCTTCCCAAAGGCAAGGCAAGGGATCAGACATCACCTGGGTTGGTGGGATAGAGATTGAGGAATCAGACAAAATATTGAGTGTGGAGGAGACTAGGTCTTAGCAAGGTACTTGCTAAAACTGAATTTTACAACAAAGTGAATAGATGGGACTAGGAGAAGTTTCAAGAGTCTGACTAGATTTTGATCAGAAAAATAATCTTTCTTGATGATTATTTGAATTTGCACACATATCAAAACTCAGAATTGCATATTCTGAAGAAAGGAACCAGTTGTATATTTAAATTTAGAAGACTGTAAAATAAGATGATAAACATTAAAGGGGCTTCCATCAAAAAAAAAAAAAAAAAAAAGGAGGATTCAGCAATGTGAATAAAACTTTCTTAATTGGCCTAGGACACTCAGAAACCAAAGTTCTAAAGGCCTGAGTCTCAGCACAGTTAAGGTCAATAGTGTTTTTAGAATTTAAAGAGTGTTTAGAATAAAAAGTGTTCCCCTCTCAGGGCAAAACACAATGACACCCACGTGAAAGACAGAATTCTTTCTTATTTATAGCTCCATTGGAGAGAAGACTGCCAGGACCACACACAGGGTTGCACCAAGGAATAGAGTAACATCAAGTTGGAACTATAAGAGGAATTTAAGTGTGGGAAGTGAGTGGGTTTGGTTAGGCTTCTTGTGGACTGGCTAATTTCAAAATTTTACTGAGTTCTATGGCATTGATGCTGTCCCTAGTTGTCTGTTTTCTGACAGGACAATTAGGGCTCTTGAAGTAGCCTGGAGTGTGGGAAACCAAAATATAAAGCACTTAGAGCTGTGTACTTAATCAGACACTCAAGAAGGGAAATGACGAGTTTCTATCAGGAACTTCAAAATTGGGTCAAGATAGTGTGTGTGTGTGTGTGTGTATGTGTGTGTGTATGTATATATATATATATACTTCAATAATCTTTTTTTTATTATTTATTTTCAGTGTTCCAGAATTCATTAATTATTCACCACACCCAGTGCTCCATGCAATACATGCCCTCCACAATACCCACCACCAGGCTCACCCAACCCCTCACCCCTTCCCTCCAAAATCCTCAGTTTGTTTCTCAGAGTCCTCAGTTTCTCATGGTTTGTCTCCCCCTCCAATTTCCCCCAACTCACTTCTCCTCTCCATCTGCCCATATCCTCCATGTTATTTCTTATGCTCCACAAATAAGCAAAGCTGTATGATAATTGACTTTCTCTACTTGACTTATTTCACTCAGCATAATCTCTTCCAGTCCCATCCATGTTGGTACAAAAGTTGGGTTTTCATCCTATCTGATGGAAGCATAATACTCCATAGTATATATGGACCATCTTCTTTATCCATTCGTCCACTGAAAGGCATCTTGCTTCTTTCCGCAGTTTGGTGATCGTGACCATTGCTTCTATGAACATTGGGGTACAGATGGCTCTTCTTTTCACTGCATCTGTATCTTTGGGGTAAATACCCAGTAGTGCACTTGCAGTCATAGGGTAGCTCTATTTTTAATTTCTTAAGGAATGTCCACACTGTTTTCCAAAGTGGCTGCACCAACTTGCATTACCACCAACAGTGTAAGAGGTTCCCCCTTTATCCACATCCTCTCCAACACATGTTGTTTGCTGTCTTTTTTATTTTAGCCATTCTAACTGGTGTAAGATCGCATCTCAGTGTGGTTTTGGTTTGAATCTCCTTGATGGCTAATGATGATGAACATTTTTTCCATGTGTCTGTTAGCCATTTGTATATCTTCATTGGAGAAGTCTCTGTTCATGTCTTCTGCCCATTTTTTGACATGATTATCTGTTTTGTGTGTGTGGAGTTTGAGTTCTTTATAGATCTTGGATAACAGCCCTTTCTCGACCATTATCTTACACCATACGTAAGGATAAACTAGAAATAGATAAAGGACCTCAACATGAGGCAGGAATCCATTAGAATCCTAGAGAAGAACATAGGCAGTAACCTCTTTGACACCGGCCACAACAACTTCTTTCATGATATGTCTCCAAAGGCAAAGGAAACAAAAGCAAAAATGAATTTTTGGGACTTCATCAATATCAAAATCTTCTGCACAGCAAGGGAAATAGTCAACAAAACAAAGAAGCAACCCACAGAATGGGAGAAGATACTCACAAATGACAGTACAGACAAAGGGCTGATAATTCAAGAGGGTATTTTCTAAAACTATATTACATAAGGAAAGCAAGAATTGGTTTTGTGTAGTCAATTAAAATCTCACTCACTCTCCCCTCTATTTCCCAGTTGTATAGTTCTAAATTAGAAGTATTTGCGGAATTGTTGCCTCTGTGTAGGAAGGAGAAATAGTAGCACAATAGATTTTGTATTATGAAATAGCTCATGCTTACTAAACAGTATATGAAACGTATAAGTATCAGTGAATTAAAATTCAGTATTGCAAGCAAAGATGCCTTCATTTCTAGGGCACATCATTTTTATCAGTAAGACAGAAATCAAAACAGCAATAACAACAAAAACAAATACCTGCCAATTAGACTGAAAAAAAATGATTTAACACTTCAAAATGTTTATTATGTTTTTCTCTGAAGAATATATTCCAGAATTTATTTTTTATGTTTTTTAACTTTTTATTATGTTCACTTAATCAACATACAATACATCTTAAGCTTTTGTTATAGTGTTGAAGGATTCATTAGTTGTGTATAGCACCCAGTTCTTAGACCAACACATGCTCTCACTAATACCCATCACCCCATACCCCACCCCACACTCCCCTCCATTCTGTAACTCTGTTTGTTTCCTGGACTCCAGAGTCCCTCATGGTTTGTCTCCCTCTCTGACTTTTTTCCTACTCAGTTTTCCCTCCATTCTTCTGTGGTCCTCTGTTCCTTTCTTTATGTTACACATAGGAGTGGAACCATATGGTAATTGTCTTTCTCTGCTTAGCTTATTTCATTTAGTGTAATCCCTTCCAGTTCCATCACTGTTGATGTAAATGGTGGGTATTCATCCTTTCTGGTGGCTAAGTAAAATTCCATTGTACATATGTACCACATCTTCTCTACCAATTTGTTTGCTGAAGGACATTTATGTCCCTTCCATATTTTGGCTATTGTGGACATTGGTGCTATGAACATTGGGGTTCATGTGCCACTTCATTTTACAACATCTTTACTACAAAAATACATCTGTATCTTTGGAATAAATATCTAGTAGTGCAATTCCTGGGTCATAGGGTGGCTCTATTTTTAACATCTTGAGGAACATTCATACTGTTTTCCAGAGTGGTGGTAACAGCTTTCATTCCCTTTAACTGTGTAAGAAAGTTCCCTTTTCTCCACATCCTTGCCAACATTTGTTTTTTCTGTCTTGTTAGTTGCAGCCATTCTACCTTGTGTAAGGTGGTATCTCATGGTGGTTTTGATGTGAATCTCCCTGGTGGCTAATGATGTTTAACTTTTTTTCATGTGTCTGTGTGCCATTTATGTTTTCTTTGGAGAAATGTCTGTTCATGTTTTCTCCCCATTTCTTGACTGGATTATTTGTTTATGAAGTGTTGAGTTTGATAAGTTCTTTATCAATTTTGGATATCAGCCTTTAATCTGAAATAAAAAGATAAATATAAACATGCCTTTAGAGACATGTCTTGAAAGAAGTCACTGTGTCCAATGTAAAAGAGGTTACTGCCCATGTTCCCACCAAGGATTTTGATGGATTCCTGCTCACATTTAGATCCTTCATCTATTTTGAGTTTATCTTTGTGTATGGTGTAAGAGAATTGTCCAGTTTGATTCTTCTGTATGTCGCTGTCCAATTTTCCTAGCACCAATTATTGAAGGGACTGTCTTTTTTTCCATGGGATATTCTTTTCTGTTTTGTCAAAGATTAGTTGACCATAGAATTGAGGGTCCATTTCTGGTGGTTCTATTGTGTTCCATTGATCTATGTATCTGTTTCTGTGCTAATACTATACTGTCTTCATGACTACAGCTTGAAGTCAGTCATTGTGATACCTCTAGCTTTCATTTTCTTTTTCAACATTCCCCTGGCAATTTGGGGGTCTTTTCTTGCTCCATACAAATTCCAAACAACATTGGGTGCTTCTGGAAATGTATAAACTATCAAGACTGTGACAGAAAGATATTCCAGAGTTTAATTATTAACATATGTCTGTGAATACAGAAACCTTGTAATTATAATAATATACATTTTTAAAGATATTTCTATGGCAATGGCAACTGCATTACTTAAGACCATCCGAATTTCAGAAATGTTAAAATACTAAAAATAAATACCTGTGTACCAACCACATTGTTCACAAAATAGAACACTTCTAAATACTGTATAGTCTCCTGTAGAGTCCTGTGAAGTCTTTAATGACATCTCCCTCCTTCTCTACCTGGATATAGCTGCTTCTGTCAATTTAGATAAACTACCAAGTATGTGTACTAAAAATAAATAAATAAATAAATAAATAAATAAATAAATAAAAACTGTGTTACCTTATTTTGAATTATTTATCTTTTTAAAGTCAGGTGTAGCTTAGATGTGTTCCTGTTAATGTATATAGCTGCCAGTGATGTCAGTTTTGTAGCATCCCACAATATACATGCATCGTTCTTCATATATGGACCTGAAAATCTATATCCTTGGGGAACTGAGGGTAGTAGAGAAGAGAGATGATGGGGTGCACTCTTAGCCAGAATCTGGGGAAACAAAGGCAGAAAGTTGTTAAAGCAAAGAGGAGCTATGTCAAATAGCTCTGTGAACTGTGTTCACACAGCTAATTGACATTATGAGGTGGGACTGCACAAGGCAGGAAGGTGGGGTCTGAAACTACATCTTAGTTGATCTCAGTCAAACTGTACTGTTTATATGTAAGATTCTAAGTACACAGATTCTAAGATGCTTTAGTAAGCTACTGAATGTCTCATAATGTATAATATTCTCTTGGTTGTTATGTACAAGTATGTTCTGTGGTGCTATAGGATGAAACTTCTTTATGATAGACTATCTATGATAGTCCTTCTCATTGAAGGACGTTGATAACTGTGGACTTATCTGAACCACTTATCTGTCTTATCTTTCAGATAAGATAAATCTGACTTATCTTTCAGAACAATATTCAATGTGATGTCCAAGGAAGTATCTTAACTTTTGTTGCTCTTCAGAAAGGTTGACAGAGGGATGGGCTAAAATGGTGACTTGTGATGAGTACTGGGTATTGTATTTAACTGATGATTCACTTAATTCTATACCTGAAACTAATATGACACCATAAGTTAACTAACTGGAATTTTAATAGAAAATTTGAAGTAAAACACATACTCATTTACTAATATTTTGTGTTCTTTAACTCTTTGGGTTGAGTGATAGCATCTTTCCTTGTAATATTAATTTCCAATATTTATGATTTATGATTTCTTTTTCTTTCAGGCTAGAGTTTTTGTTTTTGCTTTTGTTTTTGATTTTGTTTTTGTTTTATAGGAAGAGTCGTGTTTTTGGTTTTTTTTTAAAGATTTTATTTATTTAACAGACAGAGATAACAAGGAGGCAGAAAGGCAGGCAGATAGAGAGGAAAGAAAGCCGACTACCCACTGAGCAGAAAGCCCAATGGAGGGTTCAATCCCAGGACCCTAAGATCATGACCTGAGCCGAATGTAGAGGCTTTAACCCACTGAGCCACCCAGGAACCCCTCAGGCAAGAGTTTTTAATCAATTCTATTAATTATTTCAATTATCCAACTCTTGCTTTTGTTGATTTTCTGTATTTATATCCTGATTTCAATTATATTGATTTATACTCTAATTTTTTTATTATGTTATTTGTTCTCCTTACTTTAAATTTAATTTGCATTTCCTTTTCAGGTTTTAATGGGGTAGTTTATTGATTTTAGTTTTTCTTTTTTAATATATTTATTCAGTGTTATAAATTTCCTATAATCACCTTTTTTGCTTCATCCCACAAATTTTAATAAGTTGTATTTTCATTTTTTTATTTTTAAAACTTTATTAATTTAAAAAAAAATCCAGTTTGAAACACAAAATTCAGTTTGAAACACAAGTGGGAATACAATGTCTTCAAGATAACTTCTAAAGCTATTACTCTATATAATGATGAAACAGAATTAACAGTAGAGCATAATACAAACTTTTCATTTTGGTGGTTTATATATATTCTTAGGATGAATTTTAACACCATTTAAGAGGACTGTACAAAAACAGGTATTTTTTTAAATGACTTGCCAAATTTATCATGAATGCTTAAAAAACACAAGTCTATAAATGGGTAAAGAAGCAAGCAAACTCTTTTACAGTGAGTTTGCAAGGCTTTGCTTTTGTAAGCAAGAGAAGTGTGTATATGTTTGCTGAAAATTCTTTTTGTACTTAATCTCATGGGAGTATTGGTATATAGAAATCCACATACTGTATTTCATGAGATTTTCATCAACCTGATTTTTTTTGTGTGTGTAATGCTAGTTCTACAAGGTAAAGAAATACCCTATTGCTCCTAATGCTAATGGACCAACCCCAATTTCTGTCCCACTCTTACCCATACAGAAAGGTCTGTTGATCTTTTAACCAGCCCTCTGCCTTACCTGCTGCCAAAGAGAAAAAGGGCTGGAAAGATTCTTGCTGTCTAATCCACTGTTCCCTTGGAGCACAAGACCAAGCACAGGGAGGGGAGAATTTAGCTGTTAACAGATTTAGCACATATCTACATGTATGCTCTAGAACACAACACTGCCTCCATGCTCACCTTTAAGTCCTTTCTTAACACTATAAGTAAAATGAAAAATGTTCTTAAGTCTGCATGATCAAACAGGAAGCTTCTCCTGTACACTAATCTTTCTTTGGATTAAAAAGTTCCCCTTAAGGAAAAACATCACTAACGTGATTGCTAATGTAGAGCTTGTTTAAATGTGACTCAAAGGGTCATCTAGAATGCCATGACAACTACTGTGTCTGATTATTAACAAGAAAAAGAGGACTAACTTTATAGATAAATGTAGGGTGAAATTACTGAGGTTCCAAAATCAATGTCTGATTCTAAACACAGTAACAAAGAAATTTTTCCATTCAGGATTAAGATGTCTTTAAGAGTTGAAACGATTTTGGAGGTCATCCAGCCCAACTTCCATCCAGATATCATGCCTCTCACATATAGTAACCTTCTGAATTATAAAAATTTATAAAGTTATTTTTTAAAAAAGCTACATAAATAAAAATTATCTCTATATATAGAAATATCTATTCAGCACTTTATCCACATCCTCTCCAACACATGTTGTTTCCTGTCTTGCTAATTTTGGCCATTCTACCTGGTGTAAGGTGATATCTCAATGTGATTTTAATTTGAATCTCCCTGATGGCTAGTGATAAAGAACCTTTTTTCATGTGTCTGACAGCTATTTGTGTGTCTTCATTGGAGAAGTGTCTGTTCATATCTTCTGCCCATTTTTTGATATGATTATATGTTTTGTGTGTATTGAGTTTGAGGTGTTCTTTATAGATCCTGGATATCAACCTTTTGTCTGTACTGTCATTTGCGAATATCTTCTTCCATTCTGTTTGTAATCTCTTTCTTTTGTTGAATGTTTACTTTTCTGTGCAGAAGCTTTGATGTTGATGTTGAAGAAGTCCCAAAAATTCATTTTCACTTTTGTTTCCTTTTCCTTTGGAGACATATCTTGAAAGAAGTGGCAGATATCGAAGAGGTTACTGCCTATGATCTCCTCTAGGATTGTGAAAGATTCCTGCCTCATGTTGAGGTCTTTTATCCATTTCAAGTTTATCCTTGTGTATGCTGTAAGAGAATGGTTGAGGTTCATTTTTCTACATATAGCTGTCCAATTTTCCCAGAACCATTTATTGAAGAGACTATCTTTTTTTCCTCTGCATATTTTTCCTGCTTTTTCAAATATTATTCGACCATAGAGTTAAGGGCCCAAATCTGGGCTCTTTACTCTATTCCACTGGTCTATGTTTCTGTTTTTATGCCAGTACCATGCTGTCTTGGTGGTCACAGCATTTCAGTAAATCTTGAAATCAGGCAAGGTGATGACCCCAGTTTGGTTTTTCTTTTTCAATATTTCCTTAGAAATTTGGTGTCTATTTTGATTCCATACAAATTTTCGAATTGATTGCTCCAGCTCTTTGAAAAATATCACTGGAATTTTGATCGGAAAGGTATTGAAAGTATAGATTGCTTGAGGAAGTGTAGACATTTTAACAATATTTATTTTTATGATCCATGAACATGGAATGGTCTTTCATCTTTTTGTGTCTAATTCAATTTTTTCATGAGTGTTCTGTAGTTCCTCGAGTACAGATCCTTTACCTCTTTAGTTAGGCTTATTCCTAGGTATTTCATGGTTCTTGGGGCTATAGTAAATGGAATTGATTCTCTAATTTCCCTTTCTGTATTTTCATTGTTAATATAGAAGAAAGCAACTGATTTCTGTATATTGACTTTTTATCCTGCCACATCACTGAATCGTTGTATGAGTTCTAGTAGTTGGGGGTGGAGACTTTTGGGTTTTCCATATAAAGAATCATGTCATCTGCGAAGAGAGAGTTTGACTACTTCATTGCCAATTTGAATACGTTTTATTTCTTTTTGTTGTCTGATTGCTATTGCTAGGACTTCTAATACTATGTTGAACAAGAGTGGTGAGAGTGGGCATCCTTGTCCTCTTCCTGATCTCAACAGGAAGGCTGTGAGGCTTTTCCCTTTGAAGATGATATTTGCTGTGGGTCTTTCATAGATAGATTTGATGAAGTTCAGGAATGTTCCCTCTATCTCTATACTTGAAAGCGTTTGATCAGGAACGGATGCTGGATTTTGTCCAGTGCTTTTTCTGCATCAATTGAGAGGACGATGTAGTTTTTCTCTCTTCTTTTATTAGTTTGTTCTATCACATTGATTGATTTGAGAATGTTGAACCATCCTTGTAGGCCAGGGATGAATCCCACCTGGTAATGGTGGATAATCTTTATAATGTGCTTTTGGATTCTATTTGCTAGGGTCTTGTTGAGAATCTTAGCATCCATATTCATCAGGGTTATTGGTCTGAAATTCTCTTTTGGTGGGTTCTTTGCCTGGTTTGGGGATCAGGGTAATGTTGGCTTCATAGAAAGAGTCTGGAAGTTTTCCTTCTGCTTCAATTTTTTGAAACAGCTTCTGGAGAACAGGTGTCATATCTTCTTTGAATGTTTGGTTGCATTCTCCAGGGAATCTGTTAGGTCCTCAGCTACTGTTTTTTTTGGGAGGTTTTTTATCATTGCTTCAATCTCATTACTCAATATCAGTCTATTCAGGTTGTCAATTTCTTCCTGGTTCAGTTTTGGAAGTTCACAGTTTTCTAGCATCCATTTCATCTAGGTTGCTTAACTTATTGGGATATAACTGTTAATAATAATTTCTGATGATTGTTTCTATTTTCTTGATGTTATTTGTGATGTCTCCCTTTTCATTCATGATTTTATTAATTTGGGCTTTCTCTATTTTCTTTTGGATTAGTTTGGCCAATGGTTTATCAATCTTATTGATAAAATAATATTAATCTTTTTTTATAAAATAATATTGATAAAATACTTATTGATAACAAACACTTTCTAGTTTCCTTGATGCATTCTACTGTATCTCTAATTTCTATCTCATTGATATATGCTCTAATCTTGACTATTTCCCTTCTTGTGTATGGAGATGGCTAAATTGTTGTTGATTCTCCAGTTCCTTAAGGTGTAGAGACAGCTGGTGTATTCTGGATTTTTCAATTTTTTAAGGGAGGCTTGGATGGCTATATATTTCCCCTTAGAACCACCTTTGCTGTATCCCATAGGTTTTAGAGCAAAGTGTCTTCATTCTCATTGGTTTCCAAGAATTGTTTCAGTTCTTCTTTGATTTCCTGGTTGATCCAAACATTCTTCAGCAAGGTGGTCTTTGGCGTCCATGTGTTTGAATTACTTCCAAACTTTTCCTTGTGGTTGAGCTCCAGTTTCAAAGCATTGTGATCTGAGAATATGCAGGGAATAATTGTAGTATTTTGGTATAGGTTGAGCCCTGATTTGTGACCCAGTATGTGGTCTATTGTGGAGAAGGTTCCATGTGCATTCAAGAAGAATGAATATTCTTTTGTTTTAGGGTGGAATGTTCTGTATATTTCTATGAGGGATATCTGGTCCATAATGTCATTCAATGCTCTTGTTTCTTTATTGATTTTCTGCTTGGATGATCTATGTATTACTGAGAGTGGCATGTTAAGATCTCCTACTATTAATGTATTCATATCAATATGACTCTTTATCTTGATTAACAGTTTTCTTATGCTCCTATATTTGGGGCATAAATATTTACAAGTGTTAAATCTTGGTGGATCGTCCCTTTAAGAATGTTGTAGTGTTCTTCTTTATCACTGACTAAAGTCTTTAGTTTAAAATCCAATTTATCTGAAATTAGAATCACTACCCCAGCTTTCTTTGAGGTCCATTGGCATGAAAGATGCTTCTCCATCCCTTCACTTTCAGTCTGGATGTATCTTTAGGTTCAAAATGGATCTCTTATAGACAACATATGGATGGGTCCTGTCGTTTTATCCAATCTGCAACCCTGTTTCTTTTTATGGGTGTATTTAGGTCATTCATGTTGAGAGTGATTATTGAGAGATATGTTTTTATTGACATCATGTTACCTGTGAAATCTTTTTTTCTATAGATTGCCTTCCTATATTTCTGTTCAATGATATTCTTAGTTGTTTTTTTTTTTTTTTTTCCTTTTTTACAGAACAGCCCTTAAAATTTCTTGCAGTGCCGGCATGGTAGTTACTTACTCTTTTAAACCTTGACTGTCTTGGAAGATCTTTATCTCTCCATCCATTTTGAATGTCAGTCTTGCTGGATAAATTATTCTTGGCTGCATGTTCTTCTCATTTAGTGCCCTGAATACATCTTGCCGGACCTTTCTGCTTTTCAGGTTATTGTTGAGAGGTCTGATGTTATTCTGAATGGCTTTCCTCTGTATGTAAGAGATTTCTTCACCCTAGCTGCTTTCAAGAGCTCCTGTCTACAAGTTGATTCATCATTTTCACATTCAGTTGTCCCGAGGTCTTTCTAGATTCTGAACTTGGGGTGGGGGGGAACGTTCTGCCTCTATTACATGAACGCTGGTTCCATTCTCAAGATTCCAGAAGTTTTCATGGAGAATTTGTTCAACTATATATTCTAGTCTTCTTTCTTTCTCCTCTCCCTCAGGGATTCCAGTAACTCTGATGTTGGATGGTTTCATAGCACCATTTATTTCCCTAATTCTGTTTTCATGGCTTCTAAACTGTTTGCTCCAGGCTTCCTGCTGAATCTTTTCTCTATCTGTTTGCCCTCCAGATCACTAATTCTGTCTTCTGCCTCAGTTACCTTAGCTGTTAGAGAATTTAGATTAGATTGGAACTCATTGAGGATATTGTGACCATCATCCCTGGTGGTTTTCACTTCTGCCCCAATCAATTCCATTTTGTCATCAAAGGCTTTTTCCAACCTCGCTGTTGCCTGGATAATTGTTATCCTGAATTTCCTTTCTGACATACTGTCTATGTCCATATCCAATAGCTCTAATGGAGAAGGCCCAATCTCTGAATTTTTCTTCTGTTGGGCATTCTTCCCCCTAGTCATTTTTAGAAATGGCTGAACGGATGTGTAGTTGAATGTATCAACCGTGGTGTGGGAAAGATGCACCCTGAAACACTTCTGAACAATGGAGAGTCCCCATCAAAAGAAAGAAAAAAAAGAAATAGAGAGACAGAAAAAAAAAAAGATAAAATAAAAGGGAAGGCCCAGCCCAAAGGGCCCCAAGGTAAAGATTTATGAAGTATACAAACAGAAACAGATGAGGGAAAAGACCAATAAAAGTAGATGACAAGAGAAAAATAAATAAATAAATAAATAAATAAGAACTCCATCAAAATGAACCCCAAGTATAAGATTTAGATACTACCAGAACAAAAACAAATACACAGAAACACTGACAGAGGAAAAAGATGGGAGGGAGGTTATAAATTCTCAGGGTTGGTGTGGAAGGTTATTTTGATTTTCCTGGATGTATCTTGATATGTTTGTTAAAGGACTCAACTTTCCTTCGATAAAGGGGAATTAAAACTTGCTTACTTATAGGGTTAACAGTGATTGGGGAAAGGGATTACCTTAAAGCTTATCTCTATGTGTATATTAAAAATAAAATAAAGTAAAAAAATAAAAAATAGAAAATCAGAAAAAAACACAGGTATATGTATCAAAAAAGTTAATGTAAAAGGTTATTATTAAATTTGATGTACTGAACATCTCCTTGTGATGGTAAATAGGTTAAAAAGTTATATATTAAAAAAGAAAAGAAAAGAACCAGAATAGTGGGAATGAATTAAAAACAAATGTTGTAGGGACACCTGGGTGGCTCAGTTGGTTAAGCAGCTGACTTTGACTCAGGTCACGATCCCAGCATCCTGGGATTGACTTCCACATTGAGCTACTTGCTCAGTGCGGAGCCTGCTTCTCCCTCTGCCTCTGCCTGCCACTCTGTCTGCCTATGCGCTCTCTCTCTCTTTCTCCCTCTCTGAAAAATTAAAACAAAAATCTAAAGTAAAAATATTTTTAAAAATAAAAATAAATGTTGTATCTATGAAGTAGTGGTGGTTGATCTCTTTTCTTTATTTGCGGGGGGGCTGGCTTTCTGCGGGAGGGGCCTGCCACTTGGGTTTTCAGGCAATGTTGTCTGAATTAAGCCCTCCTGCCCCCATCAAGGGGCTGGGCTCTGGGGAAACCGAATTTTCAGGCTTTTGTTCTCTGGAGGGTTTTTTGTTTGTTTGTTCCTTTGTTTTTGCTCCCCTTGCCGGCTTTTGGTGGTTTTTGGAGGTTCAGAGGAAAGCAAACTGGACCCAGACCTCTCTCTCAGAGAAAAGCCTTAGTTTCTTCCCCTTTGGGTGTTCCAGAGCACATAAATTCCCCCTCTGCCACTGGCAGAGCACGTTCCCAGTCACAGTCTCTGGGGTCACAGGAACTCCCTCTTGTACCCAAAACCATGAGAAATACTGGCCTTGGCTATCTGGGCAGCTCCAGACTGCCAGAGAGGTCCTAAGGTGAGATAGCACACTGAGATTTTCATGCTGGCCCTGGCTGGGAGTGCTCAGACTCTGGGTCCTATAGATCGTTATCTATCTGGCCCCTCAGGCACCTCTCTCAGGGGAGTGTAGGGTGCAACTCAGACTTTAGTCGAGCAGCGCTTGAACATGCACGTGCTGAGTGCAAAATGCTGTGGTTCTTCTGGCTGGCGAGGCTCCCTCACCCTCACAGGTGCCACCACCCATAAGCTCTCAGGTGTGCCAGCACCTCAGGGACCAAGACCTGGCTTCTTTGCTGCACTCTGGCTCAGCACCTTCGTTGGCTGTCCTGGGTCACCGGGCTTAAGCCCCTGTCCCTAACCACCCAATTCCCCCAATTTCCCCCTACAATCCTTTGCTATTTTTGAGTGCTTTCAACAAGACTCCAAGTTAATGCTGGTCCCCAATCACAAGATACTCTCATATTGGGGTATTACTTTCCAATGGGTCACTTCTGGTGGCTTCCTCCCCCTTTTGTTTATCTTCCAATATCAGTACGATGTTCCCACTCCACTTTACCTGCCCACTGGCATCTTCTGCCCCCATAGATATCCAGAAGTATATAATTCTAATCTCAGGCTGATTTCATGGGTGATCAGAGTTCTTTGGTAGGTAATTAGCTCACTTTAAGGGACAGGTTGAAATGGCGCCTCCTTCTACTTATCTGCCATCTTGTCCCCCTAATCTTGACACCCCCCCTTTTAAAAAAAAAATAACATGGATATATTACTGTTTACTATGTTTATACCTCCCCATCTTAATATATGTGACTTTTCCTTGAAATCTGCTCCTATGACTTCCAGTTCTCTGCCCTAAACATTCATGTGTTTTATTTCCAGTGAATATTATTATTTTATTAATAAATTCTACTTTGTTCTATTTTAAATATATCAAATTTTATTAAAAATTAACTATTACATTGTTTCTTACCATACATTACACTATATCTAAGCCTTTAAAAACAATTCTTTTCTGGGGCACCTGTGTGGCTCAGTGGATTAAGCCTCTGCCTTCAGCTCAGGTCATGATCCTACGGTCCTGGGATGGAGCTCCACATCAGGCTGTCTGCTCAACAGAGAGCCTGCATCTCCCTCTTTGCCTGCCTCTCTGCATACTTCTGCCAACTTGTGATTTATCTCTCTGTCAAAAAAAAAATTAAAAAAATCTTTAAAAAATTTATTTTCTACATACAAAATGAACTATTAACATTTAGTATCACAGTTTTATCTATGACTTTGACTTTCTTAACATTACATTTATTTAATTATTTCATTTTATTTATTTGACTGAGAGACAGGGAGAGAGAGTATGAGAAAGGGTTGTGGAGTAGAGGGAGAGGAAAAAGAAGACACCCCACTGAGCAGGGAGCTTGACACAGAGCTCAATCCAAGGACACCAAGATCATGACCTGAGCTGAAGGCAGACACTTAATTGACTGAGCCATCCAGATACCTGTATTTTACGGTTTTGATTTTTTTTTAAGTATGAAATGATTAGAGACTTGTGAAAAGAAAAAAACCTGGTAGAGAAGTTCCTTCCCCAGTTTCTCAGTGGTGATATTTTGTATAATCCCAACATGTCACAAAAAGGAAATTGGATTGACTACAATCTGCAGAAATTGTTCAGACATTACCACTTTTAAATGTGTTCACTGAGTGTGTGTCTTTGTGTGTGGAGGGGAATAGTTTATAGAATTTTAACCCATGTGCAAATGTGGGTAACATACAATAGAATATTACACAGCCATCAGAAAGGATGAATACACAACTTTTGTATCAACATGGATGGGACTGTAGGAGATTATGCTGAGTGAAATAAGTCAAAGCTGAGAAAGTCAATTATCATATGGTTTCACTTAGTTTTGGAGCATAAGGAATAACACGGAGGACTTTAGGAGTAGTAAAGGAAAAGTGAATTTGGATAAATTGGACCAGGAGACAAAGTACGAGAGACTGTGGACTCTGAGAAACAAACTGAGGGTTTTGTAGGGGAGAAGCGTGGTGGGATGGGTCAGCTTGGTGATGGGTAATAAGGAGGGCACATATTTCTCAGAGCATTTGGTGTGGTGCATAAACAACGAATCTTGGAACACTGAAAAAATTTAAAGAAATAAGGAAAAAATAAAAATTAAAAAAAATGTGGGTAATAACCTCAACCAAGAAATAGAAAGGTAAAATCACCAAAGATAGTTTGTGTTAACCCCTTTCAGTCACATTTGCTTCAATCTCTCCTCTCGACCCAATTACCAGTCACTAATCTCTATGAAACATTAATCTATTGTAATTTTGTACTTTAAAGAAAATTTTATGAATAGACTCATGTAATGTGTAATCTTTGCCACTGTTTTTTTTACTGTGTACTTCCAGTGAAATCCATATAAGTTGATTTGTGTCCAACAGTTTATTTTATTATTTATTATTTATTTATTTATTTTATTATTTATTATTTATTATTTTATTTATTATTTTATTATTTACCAATATGCCACAGTCTAAATACTCACCCGTGGAGGACACTTGAATTACTTCAAAATTTTGACTATTACAACTGAAGGCTATATGTACATGTGTGTACACATTTTATGTTTTTTTAATGTATGCATAGTTTTATTTCTCTGTGACTTTTGCCAACAATTTCAATTTTAATAGTATGTAGCATTTGAATATTTACTTTTATTAGAAAATACAGGACTCTCTTGGGGTGCCTGGGTGGCTCAGTGGGTTAAAGCCTCTGCCTTCAGCTCAGGTCATGATCTCAGGGTCCTGGGATCAAACCCCACATCGGGCTCTCTGCTCAGCAGGGAGCTTGCTTCCCCCTCTCTCTGCCTGCTTCTCTGCCTACTTGTGATCTCTCTCTCTGTCAAATGAATAAATAAAATCTTTTTTAAAAAAAGAAAATACAGGACTCTCTTTTTTTTCCAGAGTGTCTGTGCCATTTTACATTCTCATTAACAATTTATGATTGATCCAGCTTACCTGTGTCTTCTCACAATATTGGCATTGCCACTTAAAAAATAAAATAAATAAAAATTTTGTTTTTGATCAGAAGTTTAGTGATATTCCATCATGCTTTTTTTCATATTTTCTTTATTATTAAATATGTACATATTTTCATATATGTATCTATATACCTATGTATATTCTATGGCTAACATAGAGTAACCATAACCACACCTGTTATGCTGTTTGACCCATGTTTATAACTAGTTTTTTTTTTTTTCCCCATGTTTACTCTGGAGTTGTGATGTTTGGTGACATATTATAGCTATAATAGGTAGCACAGCTGGTCCCATGCTTGCTTGCAAAATGTAGGATCAAAGGAGACAACTCCCTTTAATAAAACACGTCACTGAAATGTCCTTTCCTGGGATGTGGAGGTCTAGGTGATCTTTCTAACCTTTGTACTTCTGCAGAGGAGCTTCTGTCTGCATTATGTGGCATTGCTCCTGTTTTCCTTTGCCAAATAAGAAAATTTGATTGTTACTAATACCATTTGCCTTGAAAGAGTGAAAGAGTGGTTTTTAATTCTAATTCAGAAAAACAGTCTTGGTACTAAACTGAAGTTTAGGGTTAAAGTTTTCTTCATTCTGTAAGGTGTTTTTTTCACCTCTGATCAATAATTCTGCTTTAACATACTTCCTTATTGGGTCCTTTAATGTATAAAAGCATGAGGCAGTTTGTTCATAGTCCACTTCCTGCTTTCACTTTCCCATATGTGAGTGCCCTAACAAGCCAGTTTTCTGTTTGAGGAACAGTTCTTGGTGTTTTAGATACAGTGTGAATATAAGTAAACCAGACTTCAGGACTAGGACCCATGCTAGTTCATGGGAGGACAGAAGTCTGACCTTTCAGCCCTGGGACCACCAGTTGGAATGCAGCCTTTTTGTGTGAACCTCACGACCCTTCTCCTCTTAGTTTTGCTTCCACAGGAAGGTGCAGGTGAGTAAGACAGAGGGACAGCTGGGATTTTCTTTACCCTGTAACTTAGCTCAGAAGTCATATTGTTCCATAGCACATCGCCAGGGTCCTGCTCTTTTCCTTATACAGGGAAAGGAACACCTCGGAATTGTTCTCCTTTCATTTTATTTCTTTTTTTAAACATCTTCCTGTGTCCCTTTCCTTTTCTATGCTTTTTAGGATAAAATCATATAATTACACAAAGACATCTTATAAAATGTAAATAATGTAAGAGGAGTATCTCAAAAACACTTTGTTATTTATTCAGTCCAGTTGATATAACATATTTTGGAAGGCAAGTCTAGATAGGAAAAACCAGTTTGCTTCCCTGGGGAATGCTATCTACCCACTTCTGTCAGAGCGTAGAGTCAGAAACTTTGGGCTCCTATGGACATATTGCACCCATCAAGCTGCATGACTCTTAACAGGGTATTAAATACTTTTGACTTTAATAAATACCCACTTGTTCACATGAGTGCACTTGAACTGAGATTGAATGTCACTTCCAGTATGGAAATACTCTATTTCCACAGGCCTGTGAGAACACTGGCCGAACAAAGACATATTCTTCCAGACAAAAGATTAGTTGAAAGAATTATGAAATATTCCATTTCATTGCAAAAATAAACACTGAATTATGAACACGTTTTGATAGAGAATGTTAATGTTGATTTTAATGAAAGATATACTGTTGAACAGTGAGATAAATATACACAATTAGCCAAAAAAAAAAAAAGGAAATAATTTTAAAACCTAAAATTGTATCTCAGTCCACTTCCTCTGAAAAACTATCTACTTAAAATACAGGAAAGCAATTAGTACATTAGAAAATACATTCTAATTAATTAATTAATTAATTAATTAGTGGCATATCACAAAAAATAACATTATAGCTTAGAAGTCATCTTTTTTTAATTTTTTATTTCTTTTCAGCATAACAGTATTCATTGTTTTTGCACCACACCCAGTGCTCCATGAAATCTTTCCCCTCTCTAATACCCACCACCTGGTTCCCCCAACCTCCCACCCCCCGCCCCTTCAAAACCCTCAGATTGTTTTTCAGAGTCCGTAGTCTCTCATGGTTCACCTCCCCTTCCAATTTCCCTCAACTCCCTTCTCCTCTCTAACTCCCCTTGTCCTCCATGCTATTTGTTATGCTTCACAAATAAGTGAAACCATATGATAATTGAATCTCTCTGCTTGACTTATTTCATTCAGCATAATCTCTTCCAGTCCCGTCCATGTTGCTACAAAAGTTTGGTATTCATCCTTTCTGATGGAAGCATAATACTCCATAGTGTATATGGACCACATCTTCCTTATCCATTCTACCGATGAAGGCCATCTTAGTTCTTTCCAGAGATTGGAGACCGTGGCCACTGCTTCTATAAACATTGGGGTATAGATGGCCTTCTTTTCACTACATCTGTATCTTTGGGGTAAATACCCAGTAGTGCAATTGCAGTGTCATAGGGAAGCTCTGTTTTTAATTTCTTGAGGAATCTCCACACTGTTTTCTGAAGTGGCTGCACCAACTTGCATTCTCACCAACAGTGTAAGAGGGTTCCCCTTTGTCCACATCCCCTCCAACACATGTTGTTTCCTGTCTTGCTAATTTTGGCCATTCTACCTGGTGTAAGGTGGTATCTCAATGTGGTTTTAATTTGAATCTCCCTGATGGGTAGTGATGATGAAAATTTTTTCATGTGTCTGATAGCCATTTGTATGTCTTCATTGGAGAAGTGTCTGTTCATATCTTCTGCCCATTTTTTTTTTATATGATTGTCTGTTTTGTGTGTGTGGAGTTTCAGGAGTTCTTTATAGATCCTGGATATCAACCTTTCGTCTGTACTGACATTTGCAAATATCTTTTCCCATTCCGTGGGTTGCCTCTTTGTTTTGTCAAGTGTCTCCTTTGCTGTTCAGAAGCTTTTGATCTTGCTGAAGTCCCAAAAGTTCATCTTCGCTTTTGTTTCCTTTGCCTTTGGAGACATATCTTGAAAGAAGTTGCTGTGGCTGATATCAAAGAGGTTACTGCCTATGTTTTCCTCTAGGATTCTAATGAATTCCTAGCTCATGTTGAGGTCTTTTATCCATTTTGACTTTATCTTTGTGTATGGTGTAAGAGAATGTTTGAGTTTCATTCTTCTGCATATAGCTGTCCAGTTTTCCTAGCAGGATTTATCGAAGAGACTTTTTTTCCACTGTATATTTTTTTCCTGTTTTATCGAAGATTGCCCATAAAGTGGAGGGTCCATATCTGGGCTCTCTACTCTGTTCCACTGGTCTATGTGTGTATTTTTTATGCCAGTACCACGCTGTCTTGGTGATCACAGCTTTGTAGTACAGCGTTAAATCAGGTAATGTGATGCCCCCAGTTTTATTTTTGTTTTTCAACATTTCCTTAGTGATTGGGGTCTCTTCTGATTCCATAAAATTTTTGGATAATTTGCTCCAGCTCTTTGAAAAAATAGTGGTGGAATTTTGATCAGTATAGCATTAAAAGTATAGATCGCTCTAGGCAGTAGAGAAATTTTAACAAAGTTTATTCTTCCAATCCAAGAGCATGGAATGGTCTTCCATCTTTTTGTGTCTTCTTCAATTACTTTCATGAGTGTTCTGTAAGTTCCTCGAGTACAAATCCTTTACCTCTTTGGTTAGGTTTATTCCCAGGTATCTTTTTGTTCTTGGTGCTATAGTAAATGGAATCAATTCTCTAATTTTCCTTTCTGTATTTTCATTGTTCTTGTATAAGAAAGCCACTGATTTCTGTATATTGACTATGTATCCTGCCACGTTGCTGAATTGCCGTATGAGTTCTAGTAGTATGGGGGTGGAGTCTTTTGTGTTTTCCATATAAAGAATCATGTCATCTGAGAAAAGAGAGAGTTTGACTACTTCCTTGCCAATTTGGATACCTTTTATTTCTCTTTGCTGTTCTAACACTATGTTGAACAAGAGTGGTGAGAGTGGGCATCCTTGTTGTGTTCCTTATCTCAACGGGAAGGCTGCAAGCTTTTTCCCATTGAGGATGATATTTGCTGTGGGTCTTTCATTGATAGATTTTATGAAATTCAGGAATGTTCCCCTCTATCCCTATACTTTGAAGTGTTTTAATCAGGAACAGATGCTGGATTTTGTCCAATGCTTTTTCTGCATCAATTGAGAGGACCATGTGGTTCTTCTCTCTTCTCTTATTAATTTGTTCTATCACATTGATTGATTTGTGAATGTTGAACCATTCTTGTAGCCCAAGGATGAATCCCACCTGGTCATGGTGGATAATCTTTTTAACATGATGTTGGATCCTGTTTGCTAGGATCTTGTTGAGAATCTTAGCATCCATATTCATTAGTGATATTGGTCTGAAATTCTCCTATTTGGTAGGGTCTTTGCCTGGTCTGGGGATCAGGGTAATGCTGGCTTCATAAAAAGAGTCTGGAAGTTTTCCTTCTACTTCAATTTTTTTAAACAACTTCAGGAGAATAGGCGTTATTTCTTCTTTGAAAGTTTGGTAGAATTCCCCAGGGAATCCATCAGGTTGAGGGCTCTTGTTTTTTGGGAGGTTTTTGATCACTGCTTCAATCTCGTTACTAGATATCGGTCTATTCAGGTTGTCCATTTCTTCCTGGTTGAATTTTTGGAGTTTATAGTTTTCCAGGAATGCATCCATTTCATCTAGGTTGCTTAGCTTATTGGCTTATAACTTTTAATAATAAATCTGATGATTGGTTCTTCTTCCTTTGTGTTAGTTGTAATCTCTCCCTTTTCATTAATAATTTTATTAATTTGGGCTTTCTCTCTTTTCTCTTGGATTAGTGTGGCCAATGGTTTATGGATCTTATTGATGATTTCAAAAAACCAACTTCTAGTTTCATTGATACTTTCTACTGTATCTCTGGTTTCTACCTCATTGATCTCTGCGCTATTCTTGATTATTTCCTTCCTATGTGTGGAGTTGGTTTGATTTGTTGTTGATTCTCCAGTTCTTTAAGGTTTAGAGACAGCTGGTATATTCTGGATGTTTCAATGTTTTTAAGGGACGCTTGGATGGCTATGTATTTCCCCCTTAGGACTGCCTTTGCTGTATCCCATAGGTTTTGGACCTAAGTGTCTTCATTCTTATTGGTTTCCATGAATAGTTTCAGTTCTTCTTTGATCTCCTGGTTGATCCAAGCATTCTTAAGCAAGGTGCTCTTTAGCTTCCAGGGATTTGAGATCCTTCTGAACTTTTCCTTGTGATTGAGCCCCAGTTTCAAAGCATTGTGATCTGAGAATATGCAGGGAATCATCTCAGTCTTTGGTATTGGTTGAGTCCTGATTTTTGACCCAGTATGTGGTCTATTCAGGAAAGTTTCCATGTGCACTTGAGAAGATGAGTATTCTTGTTTTAGGGAGGAATGTTCTGTATATATCTATGAGGTCCATCTGGTCCAATGTTTCATTCAATGCTCTTGTTTCTTTATTGATTTTCTGCTTGGATGATCTGTCAATTACTGAGAGAGGAGTGTTAAGATCTCCTACTCTTAATGTATTCATATCACTATGACTCTTTATCTTGATTAATAGTTTTCTTATATAAATGGCTGCTCCCATATTGGGGGCATAGATATTTACAATTGTTAGATCCTCTTGGTGGATAGTCCCTTTAAGAATTTTGTAGTGTCCTTCTGTATCTCTGACTACAGTCTTTAGGTTAAAATCTAATTTCTCTGATATGAAAATCGCTACCCCGTCCTTCTTTTGATGCCCATTGGCATAAAAGATGCTTCTCCATCCCTTCACTTTTAGTCTGGGTGAATCTTTAGGTTCAAAATGGGTCTCTTGTAGACAACATATGGATGGGTCCTGTTGTTTTATCTAATCTGCAAACCTGTGTCATTTTATGGGTGCATTTAGGCCATTCACATTGGGAATGATTATTGATAGATACATTTTTATTGGCATCGTGTTACCTTTGAAGTCTTTCTTTCTGTAGATTTTCTCTATATTTTCTGTTCAATGTAGTCTTAGGATTTTTTTTTCTTTTTTATAGAACCTCCCTGAATATTTCCTGCAGTGTCATCTTGGTGGTCAGATACTCTTTTAAGCTTTGCCGGTCTTGGATACTCTTTATCTCTCCATTCATTTTGAATGTCAGTCTTGCTGGATAAAGTATTCTTGGCTGCATGTTCTTCTCATTTAGTTCCATGAATATATCTTGTCAGCCCTTTCTGGCTTGCCAGGTCTCTCTGGACAGGTCTGACGTTATTCTGATGATCTTTCCTCTGTATGTAAGGAGCTTCTTTTTCCTGGCTTCTTTAAAGAGGGTCTGCCTACAATTATAATTCTTCATTCTTACTATTAGGTGTCTCAAGGACTTTCAAGATTCTATAATCTTGGGGGGAACTATTCTGCGTCTAGTACATGAATGCTGGTTTCATTTGTGAGATTGGGAAAAATTTCATGGACAACTTATTCCATTATATCTTCTATACTTCTTTCTTTCTCCTCCCTTCAGGCATTCCAATAATTCTGACATTGGAACATTTCATGGCATTGTTTATTTCCCTGATTCTGTTTTTGTGGCTTCTAAGCTGTTTGTTCCAGTCTTCCTCCTGAACCTTTCTGTTTGTCCTCCACATCACTAATTATATCTTCTCTCTCAGTTACCCTAGCTTTGAGAGAATTTAGATTAGATAGGAACTCATTGAGAGCATTGTGAACGTCATCCCTGGTGGCTTTCATTTCTGCCCTAACATTGTGAACATCATCCCTGGCGGCTTTCAGTTCTGTCCTAATCAATTCTGTTTGGTCATTCATGGCTTTCTCCAACCTAGCTATTGCCTGGATAATTGTTAGACTGAATTCCCTTTCCTATATATTGTCTATGTCGATAGCCATTAGCTCTGTTGCAGAAGGCCCATCCTCTGTATTTTTCTTCTGTTGGGCATTCCTCCTCCTAGTCATTTTGGTGAGAGATGACTACATGGATGTAGCTGGATGTATCAAATGTGTTGTGGTCAAGGTGCACTCTGGATTGCTTCTGAGCAATCAGGATTCCCCACTCAAATGAGAGAAAAAAGAAAAGAAAAAGAAAAAAGAAAGAGAGAGAGAGAGACAGGAAAAAAAGGGAAGATAAAGAGAAGATTCAGCCCAAATGGGCCCCAAGGTAAGATTGAAGAAGTATACAAACAAAAACAGACAAAGAAAAGGACTGATAAAAGTATATGACAATAGAAAATTTTATATATATATATATATATGCATATATATGCTTTTTTACATATTTATATTATATATATATATATATATATGTAAAAGCAAAAAAAGGAAGAACCTCTTCAAAAAGAACCCCAAGTATAAGATTTATATACTATCAGGACAAACACAAATATCCAAAAACACTTGCGGAAGAAAAAGATATGAGAGTGGTTATAAATTTTCTGTGTGGTCGAGGAAGCTTGTTTTGATTCTTCATTGATGTATCTTGATATCTTTTTTAAAGGACTCAACTTTCCTAAGATAAAGGGGTATGAAAATTGGTTTACACATAGGAGCAACATTGATTGGGGAAAGGGGTTTACCTTGAAGTTTAACTCTATATGAATATTAGAAAATAAGAATAAAAAAAAGAATAAACTCTACTAAACTAAACTAAAATTTTTTTAAAAAATTAAAAAATTGAAAAGCAAAAGAAAAACACGCGTGTATGTATCAAAATGTTCGGGTTAGAAGGTTGTTATGGAATTTGATGTACTGGACATCTCACTGTGATGGTAAATAGGTTAAAATTATCTATTTAAAAAAATGTACCAGAATAGTGGGAATGAGTTAAAAATAATAGTTTTATCTATGAAGTAGTGGTGGTTATTCTCTTGTTATCTTTTCTTTTTTTTTTTTTTTTTTTTTTCTTTCCTGGTTGGTTTTCTGGGCGAGGGGCCTGCCACGTGGGTTTTCAGTCAATGATGTTCCCCGAGTTAAGTCCTCCCCTCCCCCTCAAGAGGGTGGGCTCTGAGGAACCCTGTTTTTCAGGCTTTTGTTCTCTGGAAGTTTTTATGTTTGTTCATTTTTGTTTGTTTGTTTGTGTTTGTTTTTGTTTTTGTTTTTCTCTTGCCTTGACAGCTTTTGATGGTTTTTGGAGGTTTAGAGGAAAGCAAACTGCACCCCAACCTCCCTTTCAGAGAGAAGCCTCGGTCTGCTCCCCCGTGGGTGCTGCAGAGCTGCTGTCAGAGCCAGTTCCGAATCGCGGTCCCTGGGGATGCAGAATCTCCTGCTCCCAAAACCATGGCAGCGGCGGCTGTCTGAGCAGCTCTAGACCACCAGAGAGGTTCCAAGCAGGGATTGCACACTGAGATTTTCCCGCTGGCCCGGGCTGTGTGTGACTGGTCTTTCTAGGTCTGAGAGCACTGGGCTGGCCCCAGTGTGCACCTCTCCTAGGGGAGGGTGTGGGGAGCACACATCTCAGGCTCTGATAGCAGGGCACAGCATTCTGCCATCTGGCGAGGCTCTCAGACCCTCACAGGAGCTGGACCCCATGCGTTCTCAGGTGCGCTGGCAGTTCAGGGTCCAAGACCTGGTTTCTCTGCCGCACTCTCTCTGGCTCAGCACCAGGGGAGGCTGTCCTGGGTCTAGGGACTTAAGCCCCTGTCCCTAACCGCCCCAATTCCCACAATTTCCCCTGTGATCCTTTGCTCTTTTTGAATGCTTTCAACAAGACTCCAAGTTAATGCTGGTCCCCAGATGCAGGGCACTCTCGTATTGGTGTATTACTTTCCAATCGGTGCCTCTGGTGGCTCCCTCCCCCTTTTGTTTATCTTCTGATATCAGTCTGATGTTCCCACTCCGCTTTCCCTGCCCACTGGCTTCTTCTGCTCCTTTAGAGATCCAGACGTGTATAATTTTTTTTTAAGATTTTATTTATTTATTTGACAGACAGAGATCACAAGTAGGCAGAAAGTCAGGCAGAGAGAGGAGGAAGCAGTCTCCCTGCCAAGCAGAAAGCCCGATGTAGGGCTCGATCCCAGGACTGTGAGATCATAACCTGTGCTGAAGGCAGAAGCTTTAACCCATTGAACCACCCAGGTGCCCCAGACGTGTATAATTCTGATCTCAGGCTGATTTCATGGGTGATAGGAGTCTTTGGTAGGTAATCAGCTCACTTTAGGGTACAGGTTGAAATGGCCCCTCCTCCTACTTCCCCTCCATCTTGTCTCTCTTCACATTAGCTTTGTCATGCATTTTGATATAATCTTTGTGTATTGTATAAGAGAATGTTCCAGGTTCATTCTCCTACATATGGCTGTATAATTTTCCAAGCACCATTTATTGAAGAGGCTTTATTTTTCCATTGGGTGTTCCTCCCTGCTTTGTCAAATATTAGTTGGCTGTCCATTTCTGGATGTCCCTAATCTGTTCCATAGATCTTTGTGTCTGTCTTTTTGCCAGGACTATACTGTCTTGATGATCACAGCTTTGTATATACATTGAAATAAGGCAAGGTGATGCTCCCAGCTTTGTGTTGTTGGTTTTTTTCTCAACAGTCCCCGGTTGATTCAGGATCTTTGCTCATTCCTTTCAAATTTTAGGATCATTGGTTTCATCTCTGTGAATACTATCTTTGGTATTTTGATAGGAATTGCATTGAAATTGTAAGTTGCTCTTGCAACATAGATATTTTAGCAATGTTTATTATTCCAATCCATAAGTACAGAATATTTTTCCATCTCTTGTGTCTTCCTCAATTTGTTTTATAAGTGTTCTATAGTTTCTAGAATTTACTACTTTGGCTAGGTTTATTCCTAGGTATCTTTCGCTTTTTGGTGCAATTATAAATGTAATCGATTCCTTAATTCCTCTTTCTTCAGTCATGTTGTTAATCTATAGAAATGAAAGTGATCTCTCTGCATTAATTTTTTAGCCTGCCACATTGCTGATTTACTGTATGAGTTCTTGTAATAGGGATGGAGTTTTTTGGGTTCTCTACATAGAGTATCATGTCATCCATGAAGAGGGAGAGTCTAACTTCTTCTTTGTTAATTTGAATATCTTTTGTTTCTTTTTGTTGTCTGATTGCTGAGGCTAGGACTTCTAGTAATATGTTGAACAATATTGGTGAGAGTGGGCATCTCTGTTGTGTCCCGGACCTTACAAGAAAAACTCTAAATCTTCCCCTGTAGAGAATGATATTCATCTAGGCTTTCCATAGATGGCTTTTATGAATTTGAGGTAGGTTCTGTTTATCCCTACACTTTGGAAAGTTTTAATCAAGAAGCATGCTGTATTTTGTTGAATGCTTTTTCTGCATCAGTTGATAGGATCAAATGGTTCTTATATTTTCTTTTATTAATATGCTCTATCACAGTGATCAATTTGTGAATGCTGAACCACCCTGGCATCCCAGCAATAAATGCCACGTAAGTGTGGTGAATAATCCTTTTAATGTACTGTTGGACCCTACTGGCTAGGATCTTATTGAGTATTTTGGCATTCGTGTTCATCAGGGATAGTGGTCTGTAATTCTTTTTGATGGGGTCTTTGGTTTTGGCATCAGGGTAATGCTAGCCTCATAGCATTAGTTTGGAAGTTTTCCTTCCATTTCTATTTTGTGAAACAGATCTATTTTGTGAAATAGTTATCACTTCTTCCTTAAATTTAGTAGAATTCCCGTGAGAAGCCATCTGACCCTGGCCTTTTGTTTATTGGGAGATTCTTGATTACTGCTTCAATTTCCATACTGGTTATTTGTCTGTTCACATTGTCTATCTCTTCCTGTTTTCATGTTGGTGATTTATAAATGTCCAGGAATGCATCCATTTCTTCCAGATTGCCTAATTATTTGGCATAGAGTTGCTGATAATATTGTCTAATATTTTCATATTTTGCCTTGGTGTTGGTCATTATCTCCTTTTTCCTTCATGATTTTATTAATTTAGATCCTTTCTCTTTTCTTTTGGATATGTTGGCAGAGGTTTATTCATCTCATTAATTCTTTCAAATAACTAGCTTCTAGTTCATTGATCTACTTCATTGTTTTTCTGGTCTCTAGTTCATTGATTTCTGCTCTGATCATTAATTATCTCTCTTCTGCTTGGCTTAGGCTTTACTCACTGTGCTGTCTCTGGGTCCTTAAGATGTAAGGTTAGTCTATTCATTTGGGATTATTCTAATTTTATGAGAGAGGCATGGATGGCTCTGTACTTCCGTTTTAGGACCACTTTTGCAGTAACCTGTAGGTTTTGGAAAAAAAAAAAAAAAAGTCTTCATTTTCATTGGTTTCAATGAATTGTTTAAGTTCTTCTTTAATTTCCTGGTTAAGGAAGTTATTATTAGCAGGATTATTTGCATTATTATTAGCATATATTATTAGAATTATTTAACAGGATGCTATTTAGCCTCCCAGTGTTTCAGTTCCTTCTAAATCCTTCTTGTGATTGACTTTCAGGTTCAAAGTATTTTGGACTGAAAATATGCTGGGGATAACTTTGGCCCTTTGGTTTCAGCTGAGAACTGATTTGTGCCCCATTATGTGATCTGTTCTGGAGAAAGTTCCATGTGCACTAAAAAGAATGTGTATACTTTTGTTTTAGGATGGAATGTTCTGTGTACATATCTATGAAGTCCATGTTGTCCAATTTCTCATTCAAATTTCTTGTTTCTTTGTTGGTCTGCTGCTAAGATGATCTATCCATTGCTGTGAGTGGAGTGTTGATGTCTCCTACTATCAATATATTATTATTAATATGTTTCTTTGTTTTGAATATTTTTAAAGATTTTATGTATTTATGAGAGAGAGAGAGAGAGAGAATGAAAGAGAGCCAGAACAGAAGGGGGAGGGTCAGAGGGAGAAGCAGACTCCCTGCCTAACAGACAGCCTGATGCAGTACTCGATGCCAGGATTCCAGGATCATGACCAGAGCCAAGGGCAGTCACTTAACCAACTGAGCCACCCAGGCATCCCTGTTTTGGTTATTAATTGGTTTATATGATTGGCTGTTCCCATTTTAGGGGCATAGATATTCATAACTGTTAGATCATCTTGTTGGATAGACCCTTTAAGTATTATATAGTGTGCCTCTATATATCATATTGCAGTCTTTGGTTTAAAATCTAAATTGTCTGAAATAAGGACTGCTACTCTAACTTTCCTTTAAGGTTCATTAGTGTGGTTAAATGTTCTCATCTCCCTCCCTTTCAATATGGAGATGTCTTTGGGATCAATATTAGTCTCTTATAGAAAACATATAGATGGGCTCTGCTTTTCTTTATCCAATCTGATACCCTGTGTCTTTTGATTGGAACATTCAGCCCATTTAGATTCAGAATAACTATTGAAAGATATTAATTTAGTGACATGAATTGCCTGCAAAGGCCCTGTTGCTATAGTCCCTGCTATTTTCTGATCTATGTGACTCTTGTCTCTCTCTTCAGTTACAGTATCCCCCTTAATGTTTCTTGCAGGGCTGGCTTGGTGGTCACATTTTTAAAGATCATTTATTTATTTATTTGACAGAGAGAGAGAGAGAGAGACAGGGAGGAAGGGAACACAAGCAGGGGGAGTGGGTGAGGGAGAAGCAGACTTCCTACAGAACAGGTAGCCTGATATGTGGCTTGATCCCAGGGCCCCACTATCATGACCTGAGCCAAAGGCAGATACTTAACCAACTGAGCAACCCAGGTGCCCCGATGGTCACATATTCTTTCAGTTTCTGTGTGTCCTGGAACATTTTTATTTCTCTTTCCCTTATGAATGTCAGCCTTGCTGTATAAAGTATTCTTGGCTGCACGTTTTTCTCATTTAGTGCCATGAATATATCATTCCAGCCCTTCTTGGCTTGCCAGATTTCTGTGGTTAGGTCTGATGTTACTGTGATATTCCTCCATACTTCTCTCCCTAGCCACTCTCAGGATAGCTTCTTTTGCTCTAAGATTTGCAAGCTTCACTATTATGTCAGGGTGTTTTTATTGATTTTTTGAGGAGTCCTCTCTGCCTCTTGGTAATGAATGCTTGCTTCCTTTCCTAAATTAGTAAAGTTCTCAGCCATGGTTTGTTTGATCATACTTTCTAGCCCTCTCTCTCTTTTCACCCCCCCCCCCACCAATGTCAATGATTTTGACATTGGTTCTTTTCAATGAATCATTAAGTTTCCAAATCCTTTCTTCATAGGCTATTAGTTGTTTTTCTCAACTTCCTTCTGTTCCATTGCCTGTCCTCTAGATTACTTATTCTTTCTTCTGCATCACTAACACTAGCTGTTAGAGCAACGAATTTAAACAAGTAATTAATAGCATTTTAAAATTCTACCTAATTTGATCTCATTTCCAGCCTTAAAGATTCTGTATTGTCATGTATGCTTTTTTTTCAAGCTTATCTAACTTTATAATTGGTAGCCTGAATCCTTTCTATGACATCTTTCTTATATCCATATTGATTAGCTCTATGGCAGAGAACATCACTTCTAGTTCCTTCCTTTGTTATCATTTCCCCCTTCAAGTCATTCTTTCTAAGGAAGGAGGCATAGGTAAATGAACAGAGTCCAAAATATCAACAATGACTGTAGAAAAACGCATTCCAAAAAAATCCAAAGTGGTATGTAGACACCACAGAAATGTGAACAAAGACAAAATGAACAAAACAACAAAAGAGGGGGGAGACTATAATCTCACAAGATGGACAAAGCAGGATGATCTACTTGTTCCTGAATGAATTTAGGTCTGTGACTTAGAAGACAGTACATCTCAAATATGAAAAGAAAACAAAATTTATTTTTCTCTTTTTTTCTCCTTCAAAAGGAAAATGTTAAAAAGATAAAATATAAAATTTTAGAATGAAGTAAAACAAGATTTGTGAGGAAACACAATGAGCTCAGTATTTTATTTTTCCTGGTGATAGAGTTTTACCATCCTAGGGGATAAGTTAATTATTCCCCTCTTATTCCAGTCTGTCTTCTTGGGGAGGGGCCTACTATGCTGCTTCTCAGGTGTCTTTACCTCAGGTATCTTTACCTGGTGGAGTTGCCATACCCCCAGGTCAGGGGGATGGGCTCAAGGTGAGTTGATTGTGTTGTTTTTGTTCCCAGGTGGCTTTCTGTGTCAAAGTAAAAATGGTTGGGCTAGGATATCTGTCCCAGAGCCACAAAATCACATTCCCCTTTCTTCAATAAACCCTTAGGACAACTGTCTTCACTTCTGTGTTCACCAAACCTACACACTTCCATGGTTCTCCCCCACTGAAATTCTCCCATGGAGCATCTCTAGGGCCCCACAAGTGACACTTCGTTTTGTGTTTTTGTGATTGCAAGTGGTTGCAGTCTCCCACATGCATCCTGTTCCACTGCTCCCAAGTCATAGCTGGGTGCCATCCCACTGTCCTTTCTGGGGCCAACACTACCTTGAAAGCTATGCCCAGTCATGGGTACAGCTGTTTCGTCTCTCCCAGGGGATGTTACATGGCCTGAACCTTCCAGTCCTCTTCAGGGTGTTCAGGCAAAGAGTGATCTCACTACTGGCCAACCTTGTGGTTTATGACTACTGGACCTAAGATTTCTTTCTGGGCTCACTAACCTTAAGTTTACTAACTCCTCTGTTTGGGCACTTTGTCAGATTGGACACCCCTGTTCTTCCTGTGTCTCTTGAGATCCCAAGAAGCCACCTAGAATTCTGCCCTACTCATCTCCTGTGCTCTTTTCAGAAAAGGATGTCTCACAGTAGAACAGATTTATAAGGATTTTCTATCTGATGTTATAGCACTAGGGTAGCTTGTTTATGGTGGATTCCTTCCCCTCTGTTTATATTTCTCCAAGATTCACAATTTCTTACCTTATTCCTTGCAAAAAGTAGTTGTTTTCTGCTTGTAGAGTTCCAGATATATTTTCTTACATCTCAGGGTGAATTCATTTGTGTTCATAATGGTTTCATAGATATCCAAATTTCAGTGAACAGATAAAATGTGGTCCCCTACTCTGCCACCATCTTGCTTCCTGTCCTCTCAACTAACTTTTTTGTTTTCATTGATAAGATGACCAATCAGGTGCAGCCAACATGGGGCGGGGGATATATGGGACACTCAGGAAAACAAAGTTTATTTTTCTTACATTTTCTAGAGAAACCATCATATTCCATACAGGTGATTACCTGGATAAAGGCAGAAGATCTGCCAAGAGATGGGTCAGCAAGCATTTTGGGAGACTGAAGAGTGGAAAGGCTCAGGAGCAAACATTTTTACTGGGGTGAAGGTGAGGCACATAAATAATAGGCAAGATAAATTTATGCCTGCATTTAAATATCTACATTTAAATATCTCTAGATCATCACCTGAGGAGGGCAAGAAGGGAAACTTGTGGCAAAGTCCAGCCTTATCACAACAGTGCATGTGGTCACCTGGGCAAACTGCTCCCAAGCCTTTGGTGGACATGCTGGGGTAGGAGGAAAAAGTGAAGTGTTAAACTTTGCAAACAATTGAAACACCTACATAATAATCGCCACCATAATTAATGATTAATTAATCAATATATCTATGCCCTTAATAAGTTTTATCTATAATAAAACTTATCTTAATATCTTATTAAAAACTTACTTAAACTTATCTTAAAACTTATCTTAAAAACTTATTATTTTAATAAGTTATATCTATGCCCTTAGTAAGTTTCTTCCTATAGTGCTGTTGCAATTTTTTATCATTTTTTAATTATTTATTTAGTTAACATATACCATATTATTAGTTTTAAGGGTAGAATTTAATGATTCATCAGTTACATATAACACCGAGGGCTCATTACATCAAGTCCCCCCTTAATATCCATCACCCAGTTTCCCCATCCCCCACTCACCTCCCATCCAAAACCCTTAATATGTTCCCCACACTTAAGAGTCTGTTATGGTTTGCCTCCATCTCTGTTTTTATCTTATTTTATTTTTCCTTTATTTCCCCTATGTTCGTCTATGTTGTCTCTTAAATTCCACATACGAGAGAAATCATATGGTATTTGTCTTCTGCTGTTGGACTTATTTGCTTAGTATAATACACTCTAATACACTCTAGCTTCACCCACATTGTGGCAAATGGCAAGATTCCATTCTTTTTGATGTCTGAGTAATATTCCATTACACACACACACACACACACACGTATATTCATTCATATATATATATATTTATATATTTATATATATCCCGTTCATCTGTTGATGGACATCTGGCCTCTTCCCATAGTTTGGCTATTGTGGACATTGCTGTTATAAACAATGGGGAGCCAGTGTCCCTTCATATCACTGTGTTTTTACCTTATGTACCAATACCCAATAGTGCAATTGCTGGGGCGTAGGGATACTCTATTTTTAAGTTTTTGAAGAGCTTCCATATTCTTCTTTACTCTTTTCCAGAGTAGCTGCACCAGTTTGTCTTCCCACCAATAGGGTTAGAATGTTTCCCTTTCTCCACATCCTCACCTTATCTGTTTTTTCCTGTGTTTTAATTTTAGCCATTCTGACTGGTGGGAGGCTGTATCTTATTTTGGTTTTGATTTCGTTTTCTCCAATGTGAGCATTTTTCCATGTCTGTTGACCATTTGAATGTCTTCTTGGAGTAATTTCTGTTCAGGTATTCCCATTTCTTGATTGGATTGTGTGTGTGTGTGTGTGTGTGTGTGTGTGTGTGTTTAGTTTGATAGTTATTTATAGATTTTGGGTACTAGCCTTTTATCTGATATGTCATTTGCACATATCTTCTCCCATTCTATAGGTTACCTTTTAGTTTGTTGATTGTTTCCTTTACTATGCAAAAGCTTCTTATCTTGATGAACCCAAAAAGTTCATTTTTAATTTTCCTTCTCTTGCCTTTGGAGACATGTCTAGCAAGAAGTTGCTTCACCTGAGGTCGAAGAGGGTGCTGTCTCTGTTCTCCCCCTAGGATTATATGCAATTTGATGTACTGAACATATCATTGTGATGGTAAATAGTTTAAAAAGGTTATATAAAAAATGAAAAGAACCAGATAGTGGGAACAAATTAAAAATAAAAGTTGTATCTATGAAGTAGTGGTGGTTGTCCTCTTGTTTTTTATTTTGTTTGTTTTGTTTTGTTTTGTTATTGTTTTGGCTGACTTTCTGGGAGATGGCCGGCCTTGTGTTTTTTTCAGGAGTCTTACTAGAATTGAGTCCTCCTGCCCCCATCAAGGGGCTGGTATCTGAGGAAACCGGTTTTTCAGGCTTTTGTTCTCTGGAAGTTTTTTGTTTGTTTGTTTGTTTGTTAGCTTGTTTTCTCTCCCCTTGGCAGCTTTTGGTGGTTCTTTGGAGTTTTAGAGAAAACCAAACTACACCCAGACATCCATCTCGGAGAGAAGCCTCAGTCTGTTCCCTTTTGGGTGCTCCAGAAGCACATAAATTCTCTCTCTGCTGCTGGCAGAGCATGTCCCCAGTCACAGTCTCTGGGGTCACAGGAACTCTCTCTCGTACCCAAAAACCACGAAAAATAGTAGCTGCGGTTTTCTGAGCACATCTAGACCACCAGAGAGGTCCCAAGCAGAGACAGTGCCCTGAGATTTTCATGGTGGCCCAAGCTGAGAGTGTTCAGGCTCCCCGGGTCCTAGAGAGCACTGGCTGGCACCTGCATGGACCTCCCTCAGGGGAGGGTATGGGGCACAGCTCAGACCCCAGTCTCACAGCATGCATGCAGAGTGCAAAAGGCTGTGGTTCTGCCCGCTGGCGTCCACAGTGGGCTCGCTCACTCTCACAGGCACTGCCACCCAGATGCTCTCAGGCACACCGGATGCTCAGGGACCAAGACCTGGCTTCTTTGTTGTGCTCTCTGGTTTCCTGCCAGCAGTGGCTGTACTGGGTCCATGGGCTTAAGTCCCTGTCCCTAACCGCCCAATTCCACCAAGTTCCCCTTAAATCTTTTGTTCTTTTTGAG
Organism: Pteronura brasiliensis; assembly: GCA_004024605.1. Lineage (NCBI taxonomy): Eukaryota > Metazoa > Chordata > Mammalia > Carnivora > Mustelidae > Pteronura > Pteronura brasiliensis. The sequence continues at coordinate 17,947 of PJEN01009792.1, read as the reverse complement.
TGCTTTCAGCCAAACATGAAGTTAATTCTGTTCCCCAATCACAGGGAACTCTCATATTGGGGTATTACTTTCCAATGGGTCACTTCTGGTTGCTCCCTCCACTTTTGTTTATCTTCCAATATCAGTCCTATGTTCCCACTCTGCTTTACCTGTCCACTGGCATCTTCTGCCCCCATAGAGATCCAGAAGTGTGTAATTCTAATCTCAGGCTGACTTCATGGGTGATCAGAGTTCTTTGGTAGATAATCAGCTCAATTTAGGGGACAGGTTAAAACAGTGCCTTCTCCTACTTCTCCGCCATCTTCTTGATGTAGTGGTCCAAGATGCATTGTTTACATATAACACCGAGTGCTCCATGCAATACATGCCCCCTTAATAACCACTACAAGGCTCACTCATTCTCCAACCCCCCACTCCTCTAAAACCCAGATTTGTTTCTCAGAGTCCAAAGTCTCTACTGTTCATCTCCCACTCTGATTTTCCCCTGCACTTTTCCCTTCCTTTTCCTAATGTCTTCCATGTTATTCATTATGTACCACAAGTAGGTGAAACCATATGGTAATTGGCTTTGTATGCTTGACTTATTTCACTCAGCATGATCTCCTCTAGTCCCATCCATGTTGATGTAAAAACATGGCTTTCAGGTGGCCGAGTAATGCTTAATTGTATATATGGACCATATTTCTTTAGCCTTTCATCTTTTGAAAGGCATCTCGGCTCTTTTCACAGTTTGGCTATTGTGGATATTGATGCTATGAACATAGAGGTACCTATGGTCCTTCTTTTCACTACATCTTATCTTTTGGTTAAATACTGAAGAGGACAATTGCCAGGTCATAGGGTAGTTCTATTTTTAAATTTTTCAGGTATCTCCACACTATTTTCCAAACCAGTTACACCAATTTGTTATTTCAACAACAGTGTGGGAGTGTTTCCCTTTCTCTACATCCTCTCCAACATTTGTTGCTTCTTGCCTTGTTAATTTCTGCCATTCCAACCATTGCAAGGTGGTATCTCAATGTGGTTTTGATTTGAATTTTCCTGATGGCTAATGATGATGAACATTTTTTCATGTGTCTGCTAGCCATTTGTATGTCTTCATTGGAGAAGTGTCTGTTCATGCATTCTCTGCATTTCTTGACAGGATTACCTGTTTTGGGGTATTGAGTTTGAGGAGTTTTTTATAGACCTTGGATATCAGCCTTTGTATGTAGTATCATTTGTGAATATCTTCTCCTGTTCTGTGTGTTGTCTCTTTGTTTTGTTGACTGTTTCCTTTGCAGTGAAGATTTTTATCTTGATGAAATTCCAAAAGTTCATTTTTGCTTTTGTTTTCCTTGCCTATGGAGACATGTCTTAAACAAGTTGTGGTGGCTGATGGCAAAGATGCTACTGACTATGTTCTCATCTAGGATTTTGATGGTTTCCTTTCTCACATTTAGATCATTCATCCATTTTGAGTTTACCTTTGTGTATGGTGTTAGAGAATTCTCAAGTTTCATTCTGCTGTGCATAGCTGCCTAATGCTCCCAGCATCATTTATTGAAGAGACTTTTTTCCACTACATATTTTTTTCCTGCTTTGTCGAAGATTATTTGGTCACAGAAATGACAGTCCATATCTAGGCTCTCTACTCTATTCCATTGGTTTATGTGCCAGGTTTTGTGCCAGTACCATGCTATTGTGGCGATCACAGCTTAGTAACAAAGCTTGAAATCAGGCAACATGATGCCCCAACTTTTTTCTCTTTTTCAACATTAGCTTAGCAATTTGGGGCCTCTACTTGTTCTATACAAATTTTAAGATTGTTCTAGCACTTTGAAAAATGCCAGTGGTATTTAGGTTGGGATGGCACTGAAAGTATGGATTGCTTTGGGCAGCATAGGCATTTTATCAATGCTTATTCTTCTGATCTATGAGCATGGACTGTTTTTCCTTTTTTTTTATTTTTTATTTTTTTGTCTTCTTCAATTTCTTTCACGACTGTTCTATAGTTCCTCAAGTATAGATCTTTACCTCTTTGGTTAGGTTTATTCCAGGTCTCTTATGATTTTTGGTGCTATTGTAAATGGAATTGATTCTCTAATTTCCATTTCTACAGTTTCATTGTTAGTGTATAAGAAAATAACCAATTTCTGTGCATTGATTTTGTATCCTGCCACATTACTGCATTAATGTATGAGTTCTAGTAATTTGGGAGTAGGTACTTTTGGGTTTTCAACATAAAGTATTATGTCATCTGCAAAGAAAGAGAATTTGACTTCTTCTTTGTCAATTTGAAAACCTTTCTTTCTTTCTTTCTTTTTTTTTTTTTTTTTTTTTTTTTTTTTTTTTTTTTTTTTTTTTTTTTTTTTTTTTTTTTTTTTTTTTTTTTTTTTTTTTTTTTTTTTTTTTTTTTTTTTTTTTTTTTTTTTTTTTTTTTTTTTTTTTTTTTTTTTGTTTTTGTTTTTGTTTTTGTTAGATAGCTGGTGCTAGGACTTTTAGTAATATGTTGAACAATATTGACAAAAGTGGGCATCCTTGTCATGTTCCTGATCTCAATGGGAAGGCTCTCAGCTTTTCCTCATTGAGAATGACATTTGTTGTGGGTTTTTCATAGATGGGTTTTATGAAGTTGAGGAATGTTCCCTCTATCCTTATACTCTGAAGAGTTTTAATCAAGAAAGGATGATGCATTTTGTCAAATGCTTTTTCTGCATCAGTTGAGAGGACTGTGTTTTTTTTTTCTCTCCTCTCTTATTGATTTGTTCTATGACATTGATTAATTTGTGAATTTTTTTAAAAGATTTTATTTATTTGACAAACAGAGATCACAAGGATGCAGGAGACAGGCAGAGATAGAGGGGGAAGCAGGCTTCCTGCAGAGCAGAGAGCCCCATGCAGGTCTCCATCCCAGGACCCTGGGATCATGATCTGAGCTGAAGGCAGAAGCTTTAACCTACTTGCCACCCAGGCACTCCATGATTTGTGAATGTTGAAGGAATCTTGCATCCCAGGGTTAAATCCCACCTGGTAATGATGGGTAATCTGTTTTATATACCATTGGATCCTATTACCTAGGATCTTGTTGAGAATCTTGGCATCCATATTTATCCGGAATATTAGTCTGAAGTTCTCCTTCTTGATGGAGACTTTTCCGGGTTTGGGGATCAAGGTAATTCTGGCTTTAATTTCTACTTTATCTTAATTTAATATCTATTTTATCTTAATTTATATTAAGAAAGAGTCTGGAAGTTTTCCTTCTGTTTCTATTTTTTGAATCAGCTTCAGGAGAATAGGTATTTTTTTCTTTTAATATTTAGTAGAATTCCCCAGGGAACCCATCAGGTCCTAGACTCCTGTTTTTAGGGAGGTTTTTGTTCACTGCTTCAATCTAATTACTAGATACTGTTCTATGTGGGTTGTCAATTTCTTCCTGTTTCAGTCATGGAAGTTTATAACTTTACAAGAATGCATCCATTTCTTCTAGGTTGCTTAAATTATTGGCATATAGCTTTGACAATAATTTCTTTTTTTAATTTAATTTTATTTTTCCAGTGTCCCAAGATTCATTTTTTATTCACCACACCCAGTGATCCATGCAATATGTGTCCTTCTTAATACTCACCACCAGGCGCACTTAACACTCCACCCCTCCCCTCCACAAACCTCAATTTGTTTCACAGATTCCATAGTCTCTCATAGTTCAACTCCCCCTCTGATTTCCCCCAATTCACTTTTTCTTTCCTTCTCCTAATATCTCCCATGTTATTCCTAATGCTCCACAAGTAAGTGAAACCATATAATCATTGGCTCTCTCTGCTTGACTTATTTCACTCAGCGTAATCTCCTCCAGTACCGTCCATGTTGATACAAAAGTTGGGTAATGATCCTTTCTGTTGGAGGTATAATACTCCAATGTATATATGAACCATATCTTCTTTATCCATTTGTTTGTTGAAAGTCATCTGGGCTCTTTCCAGTTTGGTGATTGTGGCCATTGTTGCTATGAACATCAGGGTACATATAACCCTTCTTTTCACTACATCTGTATCTTTGGTGTAAATACCCAGTAGTGAAAATTTCTGATGATTGTTTCTATCACCTTGGTGTTAGTCGTGATCTATGTCCTTTCATTTATAATTTTATTAATTTGGGTCTTTTCTCTTTTCTTTTGGAGTAGTTTGGCCAATGGTGTATTGATCTTGTTAATTCTTTCAAAGAACTAGCTTCTAGTTTCATTGATGTATATTCTACTGTATCTCTGTTTTCTAACCCATTGATCTCTGTTCTAATCTTCATCATTTATCTTCCTGTGCATGGGGTTGGCTTAATATTTTGTTGATTCTCCAGTTCTCTAAGGTTTAAAGAGAGTTGGTGTATTCAGGATTTTTCAGTTTTTTTGAGTGAGGCTTGGATGGCTGTGTATTCCCTACTTAGTACCACTTTTGCTGTATCCAGTAGGTTTTGGACACTTGTGTCTTCATTCTCATTGCTTTCTATAAATTGTTTAAGTTCTTCTTTTATTTCTTGGTTGATCCAAACATTCTCTACCTTCCAAGAGTTTGAATTCCTTCCAAACTTTTTCTCATGATTGTGTTCCACTTTCAAATCCTTCTGGTCCAATAATATGCAGGGAACAATCTCAAACTCTTGGTATTGTTTGATATCTGATTTGTGACCTCATATATCATCTCTTCTGGAAAACATTCTATGTGTGCTTGAGAATAATGTGTATTCTGTTGTTATAGAGTGGAATACTCTATATATATCTATGAGGTCTATCCAGTTGAGTGTGTAATTCAAAGCTCTTATTTCCTTGTTGATTTTCCTGCTTAGGTGATCTGTCTATTGCTGAGAGTGGCATATTAAGATCCCCTACAATTAAGGTATTCTTATCAATATGTCTCTTTAATTTGATTAACATTTGGCTTATGTAGTTGGCTGCTTCCATATTGGGTGCATAAATATTCACAATTGCTAGTTCTTCCTGGGGTATACACCCTTTAGAATGATGTATTGTCCTTCTGTATCTCTGAGTACAGTCTTTAGTTTAAAACTAATGTATCTAACCTGAGAATTGATACCCAGCTTTCTTTGAGGCCCAGTCTGGATGTATCATTTTCAGTCTGGATGTATCATTAGGTTCAAAATGCAACTCACGTAGACTGCATATGGACAAGTCCTATCTTTTTATTCAGTATGCAACCCTGTGCCATTTTATAGAAGCATTTAGGCCATGCACATTGAGAGTTATTATTGAAGGATAAGTTTTTATTGTCATTATGTTACCTGTGAAGTCCTTGTTTCTATAGATTGTCTCTGTTTTTTTTTTTTTTTTTTTCTGTTTTATATCACTCTTGGGGCTTGTCTTCTTTTATAGAACCCCCCTTAATACTTCTTGTAGTGCTGGCTTGGTGGTCACAAAATCATTTAGTCTTTGCCTGTCCTTGAAACTTTTCATCTCTCCATCCATTTTGAATGTCAGCCTTGATGGATAAAGTATTATTGGCTGCATGTTTTTCTCATTTAGTCCCATAAATATGTCTTGCCCTCCTTTCTGGCTGCTAGATTTCTGTGGACAGGTCTGATGTTATTCCGACGTTCCTTCCTCTGTAGGTAAGGAATCTTCTCCCTAGCAGCCCTTAGGACATTTTCTCTGAATTTGCCATTTTCAAATTTCACAATTACATGTCTGGAGTTCATTCTACCTATGTTTACCTTGGGTGGTGTCAACCTTGTGTCTAGAACATGAACACTTGTTCCATTCCCCAGATAAGGGAAATTCTCAGCTAACATTTTTCAACTCTATCTTCTAGTCCTCTCTCTCCTTCCATCACCTCATGGATCCCAGTACTGCTGACATTGGAATGTTTCATGGTGTCATTTATCTCCCTAATTCTATTTTCCTGACTTATCTGCTGTGTGTTGCAGACCTTCTCCTGGTCGCTCTTTTCTATCAGTTTGTCTTCTAGATCACTAATTCAGTCTTCTGCCTCACTTTCCCTTGCTGTTGGAGTTTTATTAAATTGAAGCTCACTGAGATTTTTTTAAAAGATTTTATTTATTTATTTGACAGAAAGAGAGTGAGAGAGAGAGAGATCGCAAATAGGCAGAGAGGCAGACAGAGAGAGGGGGAAGCAGGTTCCCTGCTGAGCAGAGATCCTGAAGCGGGACTCAATCCCAGAACCCTGAGATCATGACCTGAGCTTAAGGCAGAGGCTTTAACCCACTGAGCTACCCAGGAGCCCATTGAGAACGTTTTTTTTTTTTTTTTAATTATTTACTTTTTAATTTCTTTTCAGTGTTCCAGAATTGATTGTTTATGTACCACACCCAGTGCTCCATGCAATACCTGCCCTCCATAATACCTACCACCAGGCTCACCTAACCTCCCACCTACCTCCTCTTCAAAACTCTCAGATGGTTTCTCAGAGTCCATGGTCTCTCATGGTTTTTCTCCCCCTCCAATTTTCCCCAAATCTCTTCTCTTCTTCATATCCCCATGTCTTCCATGTCATTCCTTGTGCTCTACAAATAAGTGAAACCATATAATTGACTCTCTGTTTGACTTATTTCACTTAGCATAACTTCTTCCAGTCCTTCCATGTAGATACAAATTTTGAGTATTCATCCTTTCTGATGGAGGCACAATACTTCATGGTATATATGGACTACATATTCCTTATCCATTCGTCCATTTAAGGGCATCTTGGTTCTTCCCACGGTTTGGTGACTGTGGCCATTGCTGCTATGAACATTGGGATACAGATGGCCTTCTTTTCACTACATCTGTATCTTTGGGGTAAATACCTACTAGTGCAATTACAGGGCCAAAAGGAAGCTCTACTTTTAATTTCTTAAGGAATCTCCACACTGTTTTCCAACGTGGATGCACCAACTTGCATTCTCTCATTGAGAATATTTTTAATTTCTGTCAGGTCAGCTCTCACTTCTTCCCTTAGAGAGTCTGTGTTGCCACCAATGGTTTCCTCCATCCTAGTCATCATCTGGATAATTGTTACTCTGAATTATATTTCTGACATCTTTATTATTTCCATATCCAATAGTTCCATGGCAGAAGTCACAGTCTTTGAATTTTTCCTCTGTTGGGGGTTCCTCCACAAAATCATTCTTGTGAGAGGAGGTTGAGGGGATGTAAATCTAAAAATACCAACCACATTCCAGGCAAGGTGAACTCTGGAAAGTTTTGGGGCAATAGGAAGTCACCACCAAAAAGGAAAAGACAAAGAGAGAGAGAGAGAGAAGAACAGCTAAAATGAGCCCCAAGGGTATGATTTATAACATACAAAATCAAAAAAGAACAACAACAAAAAAAGACCAACAAAAGAAAAAAAAAGCCACAATGAACCCCATGAATAAGATTTATAAAGTACAAAAACAGAAGAAAACACACAGAAACACCGACAAAAGAATAAGACAGGAAGGTAGTTACAATCCCTTAATGTGGACAAGTAAGGGTATTTCAGTTCTTCCTGGGTTTATCTTGTTATCTTTGTTAGAGGACTCAACTTTTGAGAGATACAAAGAAATTAAAACTGATTAAATATATATATATATATATATATATATATATATATATATATATATATATAATGAAAAAGGACTACCTTGAATCTTATATCTATCTATTGCTCTATTTATATATCTATATCTATAAGAAAGATAAACAAAAATATATGTATTGAAAAAGTTCAAGTTAAAAAGTTACTATGGAATATGTTGTACGAAACATCTAGTTGAAATGTTAAAAAGGTAAAAAAAAAATAAGAGAACAAGAATCATGAAAACAAATTTAAAAAAAAGGAAAGAGAGAGAGTTAAAAGTCATATCTGTGAAATATACAGGCTGTGAGGCAATACTGGAAGCTTAATATGTTGTTTTCCCCTAATGTTGGGGTTTTAGAGCTTTATGTGGACCCTATGGTTGTTGTCCTCTTGTTCTTTTGGCTTGTCTTCTGGGTTAGGGCCTGCTAGATTGTTTTTCAGTCAATTCTGCTTGGGTTGAGTTGCCCTGCCCCCTTATCAAGGAGTTGGGCTCCATGGAAACCAGTTTTTCAGGATTTCATTCTCTGGAGGTTTTTGATCTTTGGTGATTTCTCTTGCATTTTTGCCTTTTCAGAGGGTCACAACAAAGTAAATTGTCTTTGCCCAGACCTCTGCCTCAGAGTGTTGCCACTGTCTGCTCCCCTCTGAATGGTCTAGAACACACAGACTGCCCCTTTGCAAACTCTGTTGAACAACAGTTTCCTACAGGCACCCCTCCTAGCCACCATCTCAGTGGTAGCTCGATGTCCCCAGTTGTCTCTTTACTCCAGCACCACCAGAAATGCAAGCAATAATCATCCAGGTGTTCCTAGTGGCAGTGGCTGCTGTTCCCAGGACTGCAGACTGGAACCCACACCCATGCTGGGTGTGCTCAGCCCATGTGGTGGTCGAGACAGCAGAGGTGGCTGTGGTGGCTGCCAATCAGTGGTCCCTACCACTGATTCGAGCCCATGCCAACCTCTCTCAGGCATGGGTGGTAACTGGTTGTGGCCCTCCTGAGATTATGTGTTTAGGTACACGCTTTACAGCCACCCGGTACCAGCAATTATCCCTTGAGTCCCTTTGTTCTGTTTAAGTGCTGTTATTAACCCTTTCCCATCTTATAGCCATGGGTCTCCAAGCTAATGATGGTCACCAAGCACAGGGCATTTTTGCAATTAAAGTATTAATTTCCAATGGCTCACTTCTGATGGTTCCCTCCCCCTTCTGTTTATCCTCTGATATTAGTCCACACACTCCCAACTCCTCTGTGCATCTCCACTGATGATCTTCTGCCCCTGAAGAGATCCAGAAGTGTATAATCTTATATCTCAGGCTAATTTCATGGATGTTCAGATTGCTCTGGTAGATATCTATCTCACTTCAGGGGACCAGTTGAAATTGTCTCTCCTACTCATCCACTATCTTGCCTCTATGACCCAACCATCAGTTGTCTATAAGAGACTTTATTTAGATCTAAAGACACATAGACTGAAAGCAAAGGATGGAAAAAGAAATTCAGTGCAAAAAGAAATAAGGAGTAGCAAATATTTATATCACACAAAATATACTTTACAACAAAAGCTGTAACAAGAGCAAAGAAAGGAATTATATAGTGATAAAATGATTGAACAAAAAGTATATATATATATATATATATATATATATATATATGGAAAGAGAGAGAGGTGAATTAACATAAATGAATGGAATAACTGACAGAAATTCAATAATAATAGTGGGGGAACTTAGCACCCTACTTATATCAGTGAATTTATCATGCAGACAGAAAATTAATAAGGAAAATATTGACTTTCAATGACATATTAGACCAAATGACTCCACAGATATATTCAGAATATTCCATCCCAAATCAGCAGATTACATATTTTTCACAAGTGCACATGGAACATTCTCCAGGATAGATCATTTATTAGATTGAAAAGAAGGCTGAAGATATTTAAAAATATTTAAATCACATGAAGTTTCCTTTCCAAATACAATATGAAAGTAGGAATTAAATACAAAAAAACCCACAAATATTTGTAGATTAAAAATATATGCTATTATATAAACAAGCAAAAGGTAACAAAGAAATAAAGGAAGAAATGTAAAGAAAAAATATATGTATATAGAGAGTGACATATGAAAAAAAAATTTCTAAAATTCATTGACTGCATCAAAAGCTGTCCTAAGAGGGAAGTATGTTAATAAAGTCACACCGCAAGAAAAATCTCATACAAAATAACCTTATACCTAATGGAACTGGAAAAAGAAGGAGAACACAGCCCAAGGTGTGTGCAGTGGCAGTATCATAGCCAATTACGTTTATCCAAAATGTGATTATTGCTAATTGAAAACTTTTCCCAAACACAGACCATAGTTAGTAGAAAGAAGGAAATAATCAGAAGGAAAGATCAGAGTGGACAAAATTAAATAGATACAAAACCAAATTATTAATGACCAATGAAACTAAATGCTGATGCTTCAAGATGATAAACAATCAGAAAACCTTTAGCCACACTCATCAATGAAAAAAAAAGAGAGCCCCCCCCCAAAAATGAAAAAGAAATGACAACCAATACCACAGAAATGCAAAGGATCATATGAGACTCTAGAAATCATAAGCTGACAAATAGATCAACTTAGAAGAAATGGATAGATACCTAAAAAAAACATAGAATCTTCCAAAACTAAGTCAGGAAAAACTAGAAAATCTGAACAGACCTTTTACAGTCCATAATGAGAATACAATTTGACAAAAAGAACTTCAGGATCAGATGGCTTCACAGGTGAATTCTTCAAAAATTTAAAGAAGAGGTAATACCCATTCTTTTCAAATTTCCAAGAAAACTGAAGAGGAAAGAGTCCCTCTAAACTCATTGTTCAAGGCCAGAAAAACCATGATATCTAAACTAGAAAAACACACTACAAACAAAACAAAAACAAAACCAAAGATCAAAACAAAACAAAACAGAAACATTACAGGTAAATATCCCTGATAAACATACATGCAAGAATCCTCAACAAAATATTAGTGAATTAAATTCAACAGTATATTAAAAGGATCAGACATCAGGATCAATTGAGATTTATTCCAGAAATTGTAGGGTGGTTCAAGGTCTGCAAATCAATCAACAGGATATAGTATATTAACAAAATGAAGAATAAAAATAATATGATCATCTCAATAGATGCAGAGAAAAAATTTGAAAAATTTAATATCCGTTTATGATAAAAACTCAAAATTTGCATATAGAAGGAACATATCTCGACATAAGGTTGTATATGACAAACCCAGGACTAACATCATATTCAATGGTGAAAAGTTGGAAACTTTGCTTCTAAAATCAGAAACAAGACATTCTTTATACTTTTATTTGACATAGCATTGAATGTCCTAACCATGGAAAGTATACAAGAAAAATGCATCCAAACGGGAAAATAAGTAAAATTGCCATAGTTTGCAAAAGGCATGATACTGTATATAGAAAACATAAAGTCTACCCCAAAACTATAAGAATTAATAAATTATTTCAGTAAAGTTTCAGGATCCAAAATCAATATATAGAAATATGTTGCATTTTTACACACTAATAGTGACCTATCAGAAAAAGAAATTTAGGGAAAAATCCAATTTACAATTCAATCAAAAAGAATAAAATGCACAGGAATAAATTTAATCAAGGATGTAAAAAAATCTGTTCTCTGAAAACTGTAAATCATTGTTAAAGCGTCCATACTACCCCAAAGTAATCTACAGAGTCTTTTTAATCCATATTAAATTCTAATGGATTTTTCACAGAAATAGAAGAAATAATGCCAAATTTGGTATGAAATCACAGAAGACCCCAATTGGTCAAAAAAGAAAATTGAAAAAAGAGGAAAAAAAGAGCTGAGTTCTCATACTTCCTGATTTCAAACTATACTAAAAGGCTATATTTAAAGAAGATATGGTCTATATGTATTGTGGAGTATTATGCCTTCCTCAGAAAGGATGAATACCCAGCTTTTGTATCAACATGGACTGGAACAGAAGAGATTATGCTAAGTGAAATAAGTCAACCAGAGAGAGTCAGTTACCATATGGTTTTGCTTATTTGTGGAGCATAAGGAATAACACAGAGGACATGGGGAGATGGATAGAAGTGAGCTGGGGGAAATTGGAGGGGGAGAGAAACAATGAGAGACTGTGGACTCTGAGAAACAAACTGAGGGCTTTGAAGTGGAGATGGGTGGGGGGGTTGAGTGAGCCTGGTTGTGGGTATGATGGAGGGCATGTATCACATGGAGCACTGTAGTGCATAAAAAATCAATTCTGAAACACTGAAAAGAAATTAAAAAAAAAAATAAAAAGCCTATATTAGGGGCTCCTGGGTGGCTCAGTTGGTTAAGGCCTCTGCCTTCGGCTCAGGTCCTGGTCCCAGGGTCCTGGGATCAAGCCCCACATCATGATCTCTCAGCAGTGAGCCTGCTTCCTCCTCTCTCTGCCTGCCTCTCTGCCTACTTGTGATCTCTGTCTGTCAAATAAATAAAAATATTTTTTAAAGGCTATATTAATTTAAAAGGTGTAGGATTGATATAAGAATGGATGCAGAGATAATTTAATAAAATAGAAAGCCAGAAAATTAACAAATTAACTCACACTTATCCCTAAGACTATTATCAAAATGCTTGTCTTTTCTATTTTTCCAGGAGTTTTATAGTGTCCCATTTTACATGTTAGTCTTTAAATTATTTTGAGTTTGGTGGGTTTTGTCTGTGTGGTTGTTTGTATATGGTATAAAGTATTTTCCAGTTTTATTCCTTTGGAGAAACTGTCCAATACCATATATTGAAAACACAGTCTTTTCCCAATCTGTATGTTTGCATCCTTTGTTGTAGATTAATCAGCCATGTAAGTGTGATCAGTTTTTGTCAGTTTCCTCAAACAAAGATAGCAAAAACTAAAATAAAGGAGACCACATTAAATTAAAAACGTTTTGCACAGAAAAGGAAACAATCAATACAACAAAGGGGCAACATACTGAATTGAAGAAGATATTGTCAAATTATATATCCAATAAGGGGTCCCATCCAAATATATAAAAATTCATGGAAATTCGGGGCGCCTGGGTGGCTCAATGGGTTGAAGCCTCTGCCTTCAGCTCAGGTCATGATCCCAGGGTCCTGGGATCGGGCCCCACATCAGGCTCTCTGCTCAGGAGGGAGCCTGTTTCCTCCTCTCTTGCTCTGCCTGCTTTTCTGCCTACTTCTGATCTCTGTCTGTCAAATAAATAAATAAAATCTTAAAAAAAAAAAAACTCATGGAAATCCATAGATGGAAAAAGTATGAATCAAAATTGTGCAGAGGACCCAGTAGACATTATACAAAGAAATACAGATGACTAATAGGCACACAAAAATATACTAAAAATATCTTACTGTCAGGGAAATAAATCAAAACTACAATGACACACCATCTCACACCAGTCAGAATGGCCAGTATAAAATACAATAACAAGTGTTAATGAGGATGTGGAGAAAATAAAATCCTCATACACTGTTGGTAGGAAAGTAAACTAGGGCAACTTCTATGGATAATGGTATGAGTGCTCCACAAAAAAACTTAAAATATAGAATCACCATATGATGGAATGGTTTAGTTCTAAGTATTTGAAGAGCAAAAATACTAATTTGAAAGGACATACACATTCCAAATTAATTGAAGCATAATTTTTATAATTACAAAGGTATGGATGCAATGTAATCTGTGAATAGATAAAGAAATAACTTACACACACACACACACACATACATGCACACACGCATGCACACACACACCCCAGGAGAATACTTGACCATAAAAAAGAATAAAATCTTGTCAAGTTATGGACCTTCATGGTATTATGCCAAATGATATCAGTGAGAAAGGAAGACAAATCCCATATGATATCACTTATATGAGGAATGTACAAATAAAAAAAATATATGAACACATGACCCAGAATCAGAATCATAGATATAGAGAATAAACTGATAGTTGCCAGAGGTCAGTGGATGGGTGGATGGATGATAAATAAGGGGATTAAGAGAATCCATCTTCCAGCTATAAAATAAGATGTGGCGATGTAACATATGACCTACAAAAAATAGTCAATAATCTTTTAACAACATTGTATGGTGATGGTAACTAGACATTTTGGTGAATATTTTTTAATGTATTACTATGGTGTACATCTGGAATTAATACAATATAATATATAAATTATTCCTCAATAAAAAAGAAATTATTTTATGAATAAACTCAAAACCAGACTGCAATGTCCACTGTAAGCCACCTGCTAATGAAATTGTTCTTGTAACAATCAGTGAGATTGTAAGAGAAATAAATCTTACCCAAATTTCCAGCCAAGCGGGTTCAAACCATTACTTGTGTATCTCAAAATATACAATAAAAAACTTGGCATTAACTAAAAGAATTTGTAAGTATTTTTTGCTACACTAAATTATGAATTCATCTAGTAATTGGGCGGGTAATCTGTGTTGATTTATTCCTTCTATCCAAAAGAAAATTAGAGTTCTTCTTACATGTATGACAAACAAGAAGTTAGAACATGGAGCCATATTTGTCTAGATTAAACATACACAGTGACAGAGAGAAAGGAATGCTATAATTTTTGAGGTTTCCACTTCAAAATCATACATCTGTATTATTTTTTCTTTTATTTATTATTTTAGGTTAGTCACCATATGTACATCACTAGTTTCTGATGTAGTGTTCCATGACTCATTCTTTGCTTATAACACCCAGTGTGCTCCATGCCGTCCATGCCCTCCTATACACCCATCACTAGGGTTATCCATCCCTGCATCCCTCTCCCCTCTAAAACCCTCAGTTTGTTTCCCAGAGTCCATAGTCTCTCATGATTCATCCCCCATTCTGATTCTCTCCCTCAATTTCCCCTTCCTTTTCCTAATGTCCTCCATGCTATTCCTAATATTCTACAAATAAGTGAAACCACATGATAATTAAATTTCTCTGCTTGACTTATTTCACTTAACATGATCTCCTCCAGTCCCATCCATGTTGATGCAAAAGTTGGGTATTCATCTTTTCTGATAGCTGAGTAATGTTCCATTGTGTATATGGAAAACATAACATCTTTATCCACTTGTTTATTGAAGGGCATCTCATTTTGGCTATTGTGGATATTGCTGTTATGAACATTGGGTTATGGTCCTTCTTTTCACTACATCTGTATCTTTGGAGTAAATACTCAGGAGTGCAATCACTGAGTCATAGGATAACTCTATTTTTAATTTTTGAGGAAACTCTACACTGTTTTCCAAAGTGGCTGCACCAACTTGCATTCTCTCCAACAGTGTAAGAGGGTTCCCCTTTCTCCACATTCTCTCCAACACTTGATGTTTCCTGTCCTTTTAATTTTGGCCATTCTAACAGGTATAAGCTGGCATCTCAATGTGGTTTTGATTGGAATTTCCCTGATGGCTAATGATGATGAACATTTTTTTTTTTTTTCATGTGTCTGCTAGCTATTTGTATGTCTTCTTTGGAGAAGTGTCTGTTAAAATCTTCTGCCCATTTTTGACATGATTATCTGTTTTTTGGGTGTTGCATTTGAGGAGTTCTTTATAGATTTTAGATATTTGTATTTGTCTGTAGTGTCATTTGCAAATATCTTCTCCCATTCCGTGGGATGCCTCTTAGTTTTGTTGATTGTGTCCTTTGCTGTGAAGAAGCTTTTGATCTTGATGAAGTCCCAAAAGGTAATTTCCACTTTTGTTTTCCTTGCCTTTGGAGACTTATCTTGAAAGAAGTTGCTGTGGCCAATGTTGAAGAGGTTACTGCTTACGTTCTGCTGTAGGATTTTCATGGATTCCTGTCTCATGTTGAGGTCTTCCAACCATTTTGAGTTTACCTTTGTGTATGGTGAAAGAGAATGGTCAAGATTCATTCTTCATGCACTCATTAAAGATACTGTTTAAACTTCCATTGGATATTTTTTCTTGCTTGGTCGAAGATTAGTTGACCATAGGATTGAGATTCCATATCTGGGCTCCTGGTTCTGTTCCATTGATTTTTGTGCCTGTTTTTGTGCCAGTACCATGCTGTTTGAAGGTGATCACAGCTTTGTAACATCACTTGAAATCAGGTAATGTGATGCCTCTGGCTTTGTTTTCCCTTTTCAACAGTTCCTTGGCTATTTGGGTTCTTTTCTGATACTATACCCCTATATTCTTAAGAAAGAAATATTTGAATTTCAATATTGAGGCAAAATATTCGGTAACGTTTTAAAAGATTTAAACCAGGCAAAACTCAACTTTTTAAAGATTTGTATTTAACCTGTAGTTACTCATTATCCATATTCTTATAGATAAACTATAGTAATGCTCTAGAAAATTTACACAGGATTTCACAGTTATTTTCTAAAATGGGAAAAAACTATAGTGTTCTATTTTTTCTTAACATAACTTCATTTTTAGTAGTTTGTTACATTTCATTATATGTTATATTATATTAGGTAATACATGGTTTAAGGAAAGAAAACCACTGTTTGTTGCTATTAGAATTCTCAATTCATGTCTTTGTAATTGTGTATTTAGGGGAAATATATCACTCACTTAATCATTGATCACTGATTCTATTATTAATTATTTTTGACTGACGATATTCTTACCTATTAAATAAGAATAATATTCTTTACACACATGATATTCATAAGGCATAAATAATTATATTTATAAAATTTGAATTCCAGCCTAGGCAAAGGGAAAACTCAATTAAATTTTTGTTAAGACCATATGACTATTGTACATTGACATCATGTTCTCTACTACCTCTTGCACTAATGGTGTATTTGGGTATCCTTATTTTAGACCTGTTCATTAATTGGCTTCAGCTCACTAAGTCAGTTAGCCTGGTCCACTTGCTTACTGATCAGATGGTCATAATCATAGCCTGTAACCATCTAACTGATTATTCCATTGTTTTCCAAATGACTTCCAGGGCAATTCCATGTGACAGGACCAAGAGCACCAGTCATTGCCTTGGTTGGGGAAGAAGCTGTGTTGTCCTGCCAGCTCAGCCCATCAATGGATGCTCAGAACATGGAAGTGAGATGGTACAGGAATGAACCTTTCAGCCTGATGTATCATTACAGTACTTCCCAGAATTATATGGGGCTGAGGCCAGAATACCAAGGGAGAACAGAGTTTCTGAAGGAGAATATTACCAAAGGGCTTGTTGCCCTAAGGATCCATCCAATCGAACCTTCAGATGGAGGGGAGTATGTGTGTTTCTTTGAAAGCTCCATATACTACAATAAAGCACAATTACAACTGTTGGTTGCAGGTGAGTCTCTGCAATGAAAACTCTTACAGAAATTGTATTATTGTTTTTTCTTTTTTTTTCCATAAGCAGTCTAAACCATCTGTGTACATAGATAGAGTTGGCTAAATCCATGTACAGGCTATAATAGAATGCCAGAAAGTTAAATATGTAAAACTAATCTAATCAGCCCATCCCAAAATTATTTGCTGTGGGAAAAATATATTTGAATCTTTCTGTGCAAACATCATTACTTTGAAGGAAAGAAATAACAGAGATTATAGTAGATACTATTTCAGAAGAATCCCAGAAATGTATCTTAGTCTCAATTCAGAAACATAAAAGGAACTAAACAGAGGTGGGAGGAACCTCACCAGCCTGCGAACAGGCTTGTTTTTCTGCACCTTGTTGCCACCTGCTCTGGGAATATCCTAGTCAAATGCATTGTTGCTGACTCTCAGAACAGCATGCTTGTTTATTCAGATCCCTGCATAATTTGTTCCCTTAGATCCACACACCCCCAATAGTATTTCTGCAGAGTCAGGGAGAGAAGATTTACCTGCTTTTTTTTTTTTTTTAATAATTTTATATTTTATAAACATATATTTTAATCCCCAGGGGTACAGGACTGTGAATCGCCAGGTTTACACACTTCACAGCACTCGCCATAGCACATACCCTCCCGATGTCCATAACCCCAACCCCCTCTCCCAAACCCCCTCCCCCCAGAAACCCTCAGTTTGTTTTGTGAGATTAAGAGTCACTTATGGTTTGTCTCCCTCCCAATCCCATCTTGTTTCATTTACTCTTCTCCTACCCCCTTAACCCCCCATGTTGCATCTCCTCTCCCTCATATCAGGGAGATCATATGATAGTTGTCTTTCTCTGATAGACTTATTTCGCTAAGCATGATACCCTCTAGTTCCATCCACGTCGTCGCAAATGGCAAGATTTCATTTCTTTTGATGGCTGCATAGTATTCCATTGTGTATATATACCACATCTTCTTTATCCATTCATCTGTTGATGGACATCTAGGTTCTTTCCATAGTTTGGCTATTGTAGATATTGCTGCTATAAACATTCGGGT